>JASVEL010011824.1:0-126637 GCA_032618575.1 Nicotiana noctiflora
CTACACGCCGTAGCGGTCATATGCATTGCATGGCATATATACATTTATTTACGTGTACTACGTGGCATAACATTTAGCACCCATACATTACTGGCACACATGCATTAGTTGCCTTGTTGACCAGATCTCCTGGTGTAAATTGATAAGGAGTGCTGAGCCCGAGGGGCTGATTTGAGTGCGGACTTGCACTGCTTGAGATTGTATCCAGGTATTGGTATATTATCATGAAAGAAAGTAGCTAAAAATTTAGATTTCTAAATAATCTACTCACATATGCTGAAAAGGAATAAAATGATAGTGTTTTGAAGTTTAATGATAGTTCCGTATTGTGTAGCAAGAGATAGTGCCTTGCGTGGTTTTCTTCCCTTCAGCATTATTTACTTTTATTACCGCTGAGTTGGAAGTACTCACACCCGACTCCCTGCATCTTGTGTGCAGATCCAGGTACATCACAGCAGGCTGATTCTATTGCGGCTTGGGAGTGCTTTTGGACAGTCGAGGTAGCTGCCAGCGTTCGCAGGACCTGATTCTCCAGTTTGTCTATATTTTGTTCTGATCATCCCACACTTGTGCACAGTTATATTCACTATTTACACTTGTATATTCCGTAGAGGCTCATGACTCTTGACCCTTCGGTCTATGGGAGTTGCACTATGTTGGGACTTGGTTCCCCTGTTTTTAATATATCTATCATTGTTATGCTTAAATTGGATAAAGTGAGCTTGTGGCTCCGTGATTATTGTTGATTGGTCGGGCTGGCCTAGCAGTGTGCTGGGCACCATCACGACCGGATTTGGGGTCGTGACATGAATGGACAAAGAGTGAAACATTATTGGGGTGGTGAAGTTAATCGTCACAAGACCTCGATTGAACTCAATGATGCTTGATGAATTGTGGAGTCGTGCCGCGACAGTAAATCAGGCGCTTATTGGGAGGCAACCTAATAATAGCGATATTTGACATTTTTTTAATGTGTTATTTTCTTTGTTTTTAGTTTGTTTGGGTGTTAATAGTGTGTTGATAATTGTAGGACAACAATGAGGTATGCCAAGGTATGACTTTATTTTGTATATAAAAAAAAGTAAAAAAAATAAAAAAAAAAATTTACGCCCATTAGCGCGGCTGCGCTAGTGCCCGCGCTAATGGGAAACTCACTGGCCCAACTCGTGCTAGACTAGCGCGGCCGCGCTAATGCCCGCGCTAGTCCAGTGATTTGTCCGCGTTTGTTAGAGGGTTTTAAGTATATTAACTACCCCAAACCCCTAAATTCATAAATTCCCCAATTCCCTCACCCCAATACTCTAACCCTAACATCTCTTTTCTCTTCTTCTTCCAAAATAAACTCCTCCAACTCCTCAATCATCCAAATTTCTCAATACAATCTCAATTAAGGTAAGTTTTCTTCTCTTTTTCTTTACTTTGGTGTGTTTAATTTTGAAATTTTTTATTTTGTTGAATGAATTTCGTTTTTTTTTTGTTATTTTTCTTTTGAAAAAGAAATAGTTAACTTCTTAGTTTATAGATTAAGTTTGTTTATGCAACTTATTGTTAGAATTAATCAAGTAACTAGAATCATTATGTAGAGTTTTGTTTCTTTATTATATTGTTCATATGAATGAATGTGTTATATGTCATGTTTATATGCATATTGTGGTATATTTTGTTCTTATTTTGGGCTGAAAATTCCAGTGTAATATAGTTTGTAAAGTTATAATGTTGTTTGGTTGTTGTGGATGAAAAACATCCTTTTAGAATGTTGTTTAAGGCATTATATCAAACATGCTCACAACATGTTTGATAAAATGTTTCTATGAAGGTAATATTGTGGTCAATTTATGGATGAAGTCTAAGTAGTCCGGATTGATCACCTGAGTGAACATTGTTAACCTTCAATTTTTGGCAGTTAAATGGCTCCTCGTAAGCGTCAATCAGAAGCTTCTTCATCGAGACGCCCAACTACAACAGATGTTGGGACAAGGCCACGCCGATCGGTTGATACTCCAACCTTTAATAGCCAGAAATTTGTATCTGCGAAAGCAGAGGATAGATTTCATAAGAAAATAGCAAAGAGTATCATACCGGAACAAGCAATGGATGCTGTAGCATTATCAAACTATTGCCCCAACATTCCAACAGAATTGAGGAGGCGTGGACTTGACATATTCTTTGATGAACCAATCATTGCAAACGTCATGCTTGTGCGGGAATTCTATGTTAATCTCCCGGAGCATAATGAATTCATTGTTACTATGCGGAGAAGGTTGGTTAATGCATCAGTGGAGACAATCAAGGCACTATACAGGCTGCCACCATGGGATGAGGGGACCATAGATGAATACCCATCTAACAATAGAAAAACTACTCCATGGGAAACCTTCACTGATGTCATCTGTCGACCGGAGGCTAGAATTCAATGGTTCAAGTACGGAAGCAAGTTTCATGCCAATGCCCTTAAGTTTGGAGCTAAGTGTTGGCTGTACTTCATTAACAGTCGTTTTCTGCCATCGAAGAATTTAACAGAGGTGAACAAACCTCGAGCTTGCCTAATTTGGTGCCTCATGACTGGAAGATTGTTTGATGTACCACATTTGATACATAACGAGATGTTCCAAAGAGTTAGAGTGCAAAGGTATGGTATGTACTACCCATCACTGGTAACACTCTTGTGTTTGCAGGCAAACGTACCAAACAATCTGGACATCGATGGCCGTTTGAGACAGATGAATCCATTCACAGCAGAAAGGGTCACTATAGGTAGAGAGGACCTTCAAGCAGATGTGGATAGTAATGGTTCTGAAAAAAGTGATGATGATGATGAGGACACTAAACAAGCTGCAGCAACTGATGTTGAAATGGAGGATGAAGCCCAGCGTGTTGAACCACATGTTTCGGATGTTGCTGGCCCGTCTAGGGCCACTAGAGGACAACGGTTAGACTGCATGGAGCTCAAAATTGCACAAATAAAGACTTCAGTAAATGATTTGGCAGGAAGTGTTGGGCAAATGCAAAATCAACAAAAGACGTCCGAAAAGAAGATAATGGGCTGGCTTCGAGTTTTGGGTAGGGCATGCAATGTTGATGCCAATTCAGTCTCTGATCAAGAGTAAAGCTTCGGGGAAGTATTTTTTGGCTTAAACTTTAAAGGAAGACATGGGGACATGTCTTCAATTTTAAGTGTGGGGTGGAGGAGCCCCTTTTGCAACATTTCTATGTTTGTTTTTTTTATCTTGTTTGGTATTGCGGATTATTTTAGCTAGTTTTATATTGTTGAAATGTTAGTATTGCTTAGCTTGTTAGAACACTAGTATTGTTGCTATTAGTATTGTTTTGGAGTGAAGCTTTGATTTTTTTTTAGTTTAATGTTTTGTGATTTAAAAGTATATGTTTGTGTTATATAGAGTAAATAGTATAAAATATTTTGAGTAGATAATAAATCTCCCTTGGTTTTTCTTTGAGCCACGGTTTTTTTCCAAGGGCTTATTTTGAACCGGGCATAGGTAGTTTTTAATTTATACTTTGTGTATTAAAATAAGGAATTAAAAGTTATAAAATGAAAGAAAAAAACCTTTTTGCTAATACACCTGAACACATTAGATCCTAGAATATAATATTTTAGTTGTAAAGGAAATTGACTGATAGTGCCTAAATTGCATGTTTACTACTGAAATGGATACTCATAATAAAGAGTTTTGATAAGTTAATCTTAATGAGTCGTATGCCATGTGTGGTGAGAATTTTGAGTAATTGCATAGTCCATGTAGTGTAAGTGTGTCTAGAACTTGCCTGGTATGTGAATTGAAGCGAAATTTCAGGTGACACTCGATTTTAAAAAAATGATGTTAGGCTTTCCTTGATCTTTTTGAACTCAATTGCTTAAATCAAAGTAAAATTTATCCCTAGTTAACCATGTCTAGCCTTGAAACCTTTATTTGGTAACCACATTACAAGCCAATACCATTTTCGTTCTTAATTGATATTTTGAACCCTTTAACCTCTTAAAGCACTTTAATTGTAAAATGAGTGCTAAAAGAAGTACAAAGGAACTAAGTGTGGGGTGGTTTGTGAACGAAACCAATAAAAGTGAGAAAGGTGCATTAAAATTTTATCAGTTTGAAAAAAAAAACAAAAAACAAAAAACTGTATAAATTTGTGTATATTGTTTTATTAATGCCAGTTGAGTACAAATTAAAGCAGTGCATAAAAGAAAAATTGAACACTGCTAGGAGTGAATTGATTGATTGATGCAATTGTTATTAAGATTGAAGAATTTGCGCTAAAAATGATTGAGTAATGTGTTAAAGTGCTTAGGAGTGCTAGTCACTAATCCCAAAATAAATCTTACCAGCACCTTAACCCACATTACAACCAGAAGAAAAAGTCCTAATTGATTTTTGACCGAACAAGCTTGTATTAGTAGAGATTTACATTAAGGGCAAGCTTATGGTACCATTTGCATGCATGTGACTTCTTTTGTGAGTGTGAGTGAAACTGTCTTGTTGTAAATAATTAGGGAACTCTCTTGTACATATTGATATATGTAATGTTGATAAAATTGTGAGGGCATATGACTCGTGACAGATAAGCAAATCTTGATCTTTATATAGAGTATTTCAAAGAAGTGTAAATATTGTATAGCACTTGAAAGTTAGTCCAGAAACTAGAATGTTATATTCCTAGGTGTAATGTACGAGTTTTGTTCTAGGTGTCAAGCATTAAGGTAAAATGGTTTAGTTGATGACTCTTTTATAAGTTTAGTATGATTGCTCGAGGACTAGCAATAGATTAAGTGTGGGGTGTTGATAATGGGCTAAATTGTGCAATATAGCCCATATATATATGCTCTAAATTAAGAAGAAATTACTGTCATATGATTATAATTAATGATAAAATTAGCTCTAATTGTGATTGTAATGTTTCACAGGAGTTAATTATGCATGTGAGTGTTTATGATGGTAAACAATGTGAAAAAATTGAGCAAAAGAAGACCAAAGAACACATACCCCACTAACGCGGGCACTAGCGTGGCCATAAGCTTGCCCGCGCTAGTCCAAAAGTCCGGACCAAATGTTACCTCACTAGCGCGGGCACTAGCGTGGCCATAAGCTTGCCCGCGCTAGTCCAGTTCCGAAAATGCATTATCGAGTTACTATTTTGTCAACTAAGGGTGGATTCCACTATGGGATAAAACAAAGATAAGGTGCATAATGGAGGAAATCAGATTTTAACATTGTATTAGAGTGGATTTACACTATTCATTCTAGAGAGAACATTTTGAAGAGAAGCCATTGAAGTCCTCTTGGAGCTAAGCAAGAAATTAAAGATCAAAGCTTTGAAGTGCATCAAATTAAAGAGTTCATATAAACTTTCATCTTGTATTCTTCTTTGTAGTATTTTAGACATAAATATTATTGATTTTAGTATGAACATGAGTAGCTAAACTCTCTAGTATTCTAGGGTCATGGATGTTAGTTGATCTTGTTATTTGAAGCTTGGATTGATTTTATTGAAGTTATTGATATGGGTTGTTTATTTGATTTTGATCTTAATTATTTTACTTGCGTAGCTAACAGTGAAATATTATCTACGAACTTTGAATTAAACTTGACAAAGAAAATTCTTGGTTGCATATAAAATCAAATAGAACAAGATTTGAATCTCGGGCATCGAGTGAAGGATTTGCAATTAAGATAGATATATACTTAATTGCCTTGTTTGGTTAAATAATAAGAGTTTGAAATGCATTCTTGTTAAGATTAATATCATAGAAATATAGATATTGATTTAACTTGGATAGATTCATAAGAACTCGAAAGATTCTTATGAATATTATTAACCTTATAATCAATAATCCAGATAATTAAATAAATCGATTCTAAGTAGAAAAATAGCATGATTACTAGCAAGTCCATGGCCCTGGAATATATTTGTCCAAATTGTTATAAACATAAATTGTAATTGGTGTAGTAATTTTGCCTTGAATTATTGTTCTATTATTAAGAAGTTTTAGATATATCTTGTGATAGTCTAGCTTGAATTGATAACTAATTAAGTCTAAATCAGTCAATAAGTTAATCACAATTCCTCGTGGGAACGATACTCTACTTACTACTATATTACTTGTCGATTGCGTACACTTGCGTGAGTGTTTTGGTCGCAACACCTGCTTGCGAATCATGCATGCGATGAAGGTACACATAAAATACATGCTCAAGTAGTCAATTAAGAATTTATTGGGGAGAGATTATCCAAATAATATCGATTCTCCTTTAACAATCTTTAAAGAAATGAAGTTTGATCCTTTTAGAAATTTACTTACTAATTCAATGTGATTTAAGCAATTCAAGGTATCCATGGGTTCACAAATAATCCAAGTATAACATGATTTTGGGTCCTAACTACCTAGACTGTCACGACTCGAATTTTCCACCATCGGAAGTCGTGATGGCACCTACTGTTGGAGCTAGGAAAGCCAAACATTTAAAAAAAATTGGATAACAACACAACAATAATATAATAACGAGTATTTAAATAAATGCGAAAGTTTAATATTTCACTACCCAAGACTGTAGTCACTATCTTATAAACTACTAAAGAGTGCTACAAACAAGTCTGAATAGAAAATACATAATGTCTGTCTCGGTACAATGAAAACAAATAGAAAATATGAAAAGGGACTTCGGCCTGCGAACGCCAGCTAGCTACGTCGTAAGTCCCTGGCTGAAGTCATCTCCCGCTTAGTATAATACTGTTGTGGTCCAAAAGTTGTTCCGGTACCGTGATCTGTGCAAAAAGCACAAAAGTGTTGTATCAGCACAACCAACCCCATGTGTTGGTAAGTGTCTGGTCTAACATCGGCGAAGCAATAACGAGGCTAGACATGACTACCAAATCAACCTGTGAAATCCAATACATATATATATATATATATATATATATATATATATATAAAAGGAAAGAATACCGAAACTAAATAGCTAAAAGGGGAGGGAAGCATGCTATGGGGGAGTACAATTCGGATATAAAAGTCATCAACTTAAGTAAGAAACAAGGCACAACAATAATTAACAAAAGTAGGAAAATCAACAGTTGCACGGCATCAACCTTCGTTCTTTTACTCTTATTCTCACCCAAAGCAATTAAATAACATGCGCGACATCGTCCTTCATGCTTTCCCTCATATAACTCTCATTTCGTGCCACAGAATGATCCTTCGTGCAATTGTAGCCAAATCAGAGCATGGAATGTCCCTTCGTGCATAAATAATCAAAATAGGGCACAGAATGACCCTTCGTACAAATATAATCAAAACATGGGACGGAATGACCTTTCATGCAAATATTAACAAAACATCGCACGGAATGATCCTTCATGCAAATATAATCAAACATGGCACGGAATGACCTTTCGTTCATTATCACTCTTCCTTACCCAAACAGTAATCACAACCAAACGGGTAAGGGAATAAATAAATAATAAAAAATGTCCCGACAAATGAAAATATAATTTAACATCTAAATGCCGGCAATGGAACAACAACAACAACTTTCACATCCCGTCAAGGGAGATAATAAATATACTCAAGCGGTCTCGGCAAGGGATTGATCATATCTCTTTCCAATTCTTTCATTTCTTACTCAGAAGTATTTTTACCATTCGAGCCTAACGCTCCAAAGAATTCACAATTCAGAGCTTATCCTCATACTATTCACGTTTATGTAGAATTAATAAATTAACATGGAAGAGTCCCAAAAGTATCAAAATAAGTACAAATAAGGACCCGCAGTCATGCTAGACACCAGTGTATAGATACTCGTCACCATGCCTATACACCGTACTCGATCATTTAGCAAATATCAATTAATAACACTCTAATTCTATTTCCTCAAGCCAAAGTTAGATCAAACACTTACCTCGGTCCAAAGAATAGAAATCAACCCTCAAATACCGCATTTCCTCTAGCAAAGCCAAGGTCACTATAATCTGGGCAAGTCTACCTGTCCGAGATCCACCTCTATAGTCTCTACCTCCACCTCTTTGATCCCTACCCCCGCCTTTAGCTGGCTGGGCGAGCTATAGATCACCCGGGGCTTGAATCATGGGGCAAGGACCTTGGTTCTGAGAGCTTCCCGAGTCTCGATGGCAAAACCTGACAATGTGACCGAGGTCACCACAACCATTACAAGCCCTCGACTACTGCGACTGCTGGCCCTGTCGACTTGAATGTCCTCCCCGGAAGCTCTAAAGTGGGGGTGCAGTGATAGGCTGCTGATCTGAATAATGCTGCTGAGAACCACCACCACCTGGAGTACCATGGAAAAGCTGTAGTGCTGACTGAAAGGGCCTCGGTAAATGGCCTCTACCATAAGAATTCCTACCTCCGGACGAGGTACCACTGAACCTACTAGAATGACGAGGCCTCTTATCCGACATCTTACAACCTCCCCGTGCGAGGGCTATCTCAACATTTCGAGCCGCAATGGACACCTCCTGAAAGGAAATCTCACTACCAACTCCCACGGCCATCTAGAGACGAATCGGCTAAATCAATCCATCAATAAACCACCGCACCCTCTCTCGCTCTGTTGAGAGTATAACAATAGCATAGCGTGCCAAGTCAATAAACTGAGTCTCATACTGTGTAACTATCATGGAGCCCTGCTGGAGGTGCTCAAACTATTTACGAAGTGTCTCCCACTGAGTGACTGGGAGAAACTTTTCCAAAAATAACTCCGCGAACAGATCCCATATCAATGCTGGAGACCGTGCTGGCCTAGATAGATAATAATCCCTCCACTAAGTCTTGGTGGATCTTGCAAGCCTGAAGGTGGCAAAATCTACCCTATTGGTCTCCACTATACCGATGGTCCTAAGGATCTCAGGGCAGCTGAATAAATACAAACGTCTACGTACCGATTCCTTGGACTCTACCAAGTTTGTCCATGAGTAGCGAGACCTATGCAACCTAGAAATCTGATACCAACTTGTCACGACCTGGATTTCCCACCATTGGGAGTCATGATGGTGTATACTATTGGATCTAGGCAAGCCAAACATTTAAACAATTTCGGATAACAACACAACAATAATATAATAACGAGTCTTTAAATAAATGTGGAAGTTTAATATTTCACGATCCCAGACTGGAGTCACTATCTCATGAACCACTAAACAGTGCTACAAACTAGTCTGAATAAAAAATATATAATGTCAGTCTTGGTACAATGAAAGGAAACAAAAAATATGGAAAGGAACTTCAGCCTGCGAACGCCAGCTAGGGTACCTCGTAAGTCCCTAGGCTAAAGTTAGCTCCCGCTCAGTATACTACTACTGTGGTCCAAAAGCTGCTCCGGTACCATGATATGTTAAAAATGACAAAAGAGTAGTATCAACACAACCGACCTCAAGTGCTGGTAAGTGCCTGGCCTAACCCCGGCAAAATAGTGACGAGGCTAGATAGGACTACAAAATCAATGTGTGCAGTTCAATATATATATATATATATATATATATATATATGCAATAAATGGAAAGAATACCGAAACTAAACAATTAAAAGGGGAGGGAAGCATGCTATGTGGGAGTATAGTCCTGAAATAAAAGTCATCAACTTAAGTAAGAAACATGGCACAACAATAATGAACAAAAGCAGGAAAATCAACAGTTGCACGACATAAACCTTCATGCTTTTACTCTTACTCTGACCCAAAGCAATTAAATAACATGCACGGCATCACTCCTCATGCTTTACCTCATATAAGTCACATTTCATGGCACCGAATGATCCTTCGTGCAATTGTAGCCAAATCAGAGCACAGAATGTTCCTTCGTGCATAAATAATTAAAACATGGCACGGAATGATCCTTCGTGCACATATAATCAAAACATGGCACGGAATGACCCTTCGTGCAAATATAATCAAAATATGGCACGAAATGATCCTTCAAGCAAATATAATCAAACATGGTATGGAATAACCCTTCGTGCATTATCACTCTTCCTCAACCAAATAGCAATCACAACTAGATGGGCAAGGGAATAAATAAATAATAAGAATGTCCCGGCAAGGGAAAACACAATTTAACAGCTAAATCCTGGCAAAGGAACAACAACAACATCTTTCACATCCCGAAAAGGGAGATAATCAATATACTCAGGCCATCCCGGTAAGGGATTGATCATATCTCTTTCCAATTCTTTCTTTTATTACTCAATAGTATTTTTTCCGTTCGAGCCAACGCTCCAAAGAATCCACAATTCATAGTTAATCCACATACTATTCACATTTATGTAGAATTCATCAATTAACATGGAAGAGTCCCAAAAATATCAAAATAAGTACAAAAAAGGACCCACGATCATGCTAGAGACCGGTGTGTTGATACTCGTCACCATGCTTATACATCGTACTCGATCATTTAGCAATTAGCAATTACAAACAGTTTAATCCAATTACCTCAAGCCAAAGTTAGATCAGACACTTACCTCGGTCCAAAGAATAGCAACCAACCCTCAAATACCGCATTTCCTGTGCAATCCGACTCTGAGACAAGGATATCTAGGTATGATTAATTCAATAATATCAATAAGGACTCAATGGCAACATCCCATAGCCTATATATGAATTTTTCAAGCATTCTTCCAAAAATACCAAAATTCAACACCGGGCCCACAAGGTCCAAACACAAGGCTCGGACCAAAACCCAATCCTCCATAACCCCACGAGTTCAAATATATAATTTGTTTCAAGATTCGACCCCAAATTGAGGTTGAATTGCCCAAAAATTCTCAAAACCTTAACTCTACCAAAAACCTTTCATTTCTACTTTGATTTCATGATTTAGGTATAGTAATTTGATAAATGATGATAGAAAATGAAGAAAACGAGTTAGATAATACTTACCCAAGAAGCTTTGGTGAAGAATAGCTCTAAAATTCGCTTATGTGCTGTGGAGAAGACAAGTTTTATTAAAAATTGGGGGTAATCCCGTAATGGGTATGTTTTGAGCTTTTACATTAACTGGGCAGAATTGCTCTATGCGATCACAAAAAGGGAATTGTGATCGCATAGAGTATAGGTCTTTAGTCCATGCGATCCGATGGGGCGAACACGAACGTATAGAGGAAAATGACTGCGGGAAGGAAAATGCTCTATGCGATAGCGAGGGGGCAAATGCGATCGCATAGGGATGGGAAGCTGGGCATTATGATCGCACAAGGGCTGTTGCTATTACATAGAACAAACTAGACTCCTGAAATTTTTTACACTCTGTGATCGCGGGAGAAGCCATAGAATCGCATAGAACAACATACCAGATATCAGAATTGAACACTTTTCTACAATTTTCTTAAGTTCAGACACCCCAAAACACCCCCAAAAACACTCCCGAGCCCTCGGGGCTTGTAACCAAACACACAACCTCATACAGACTTAACCGAGCGATCAATTCGCCAAAACTACATCAAAATCAATGAATCAAACCTCAAAATCATCATTTTTTATTATAACATCATAAACTTCAAACTTCAGATATTTAGGTCCGAAACACATCAAATGATGTCCGATTTCAACCAAACTTTACAGAAAGCGCTTAACACATATTTAAGACTTGTACCGGGCGTCGGAACCAAAATACGAGCACGATACCATAGTCTTTTAATCAATTTTCATTTCTATTTTCCTTAATAATTTCAGAAAAACAATTTCACAAGAAAACTCTTTTACTCGGGTTCTAGACTCGGATTTCAACTCCGGGCACATTCCCGAGTCCCATATTTTTCTATGGACCCTACGGGATCGTCAAATCATGGGTTCAGGTCCGTTTACCCAAAATGTTGACCGAAGTCAACTTTTTAAAGCCACATTTTAAGATTTGTTTCATAGAATTTAACATATAATCTTTCCAGTTACGTGCCTGGACTGCACATGCAAATTGATACAACTAAAAGTGTGGTTTTTAAGGCCTCGAAACACGAAAAAAGCGAGAGAAATCCGGTGATGACCCTTTGGGTCGTCACACAGACAATAGCATAATAGTAGCTACGCACAGACTTTCGTCAACTTGTGTGTACGTAGCCCCCCCTCCCCCACAAATAGGAGCACATAACTAGTTAACTCACCTAAAGGGACAATTCCCTCTCACAAGTTTAGAAAGGAGACTCACCTCGCTCCAAAATCTCATAACCGGCATTCTACATGCTTCTGAAGGCTTGAACCGACGCATAATGCACCCAAAACTAGCCAATTAATGACAAACAAATGAGAACCTACTCAAATACTTGTTAACAATTAAAATTATACAAATACCCAACTCCGCTTAGTGAAATGACTAAACTGTTCTAGGGCCCATGTGTCCGGAATCCAAAATTTTTTTAAGATAAAGATTACTCATGACCTTAGGAACTCAAATATATAATTTTTACTAAATTCCATACTCAATACCGTGGTCAAATTCGAAGAAATGTAAATTTCTAGGTTTTCCACCAAAACCTCAAATTTTTTCTAATTTCAATGTCTAAATTGGTATATAAACTTTTATTTAACTCAAAATGAGTAGAAAGCACTTACCTCATACTTCGTGATGAAAATAATGCTCAAAAGTTGCTCCAAAATTGGCTCATATGGAAGAAAAATGAAGTGAAATAAGCCAAAACTTGATTTAAAATAACACTACCCAGGTAACCATCCTATGCGATCGCATACAGTGCCGATCGCACAGGCCAACTATGCTGCCTCCCAAAATTACTCTGTGTGATCGCATGCAAGCTCTCGCGTTTGCACATGCCAAAGGCATCATAGCCTCCAAATTTGCACGGTGCGATCGCATCAATGGACATGCAATCGCATAAGGCCCAGCCTTTCTCCTTCGCGATCGCATTGCACCTCATACGATCGCATAGGCCGAAATTCAAGCGCCCTCACCCCTGCTCTGTGCGCGATCGCAGACCTCCTCATGTGATCGCATAGAGTTCAAACCTGCTGCACTTATACTAGAAAACCAGCAATCCTCACAAGGCAAAAAATGATCCATTAACCATCCGAAATCCACTCGAGGCCCCCGGGACCCGAACCAAACATACCAACTAATCCCAAAACACATTATGTACTCGCTCGAGGCCTCAAATTGCATAAAAAATTCCTAAATCATGAATTACACCCCGATTCAAGCTTTATGAACTTTAGAACTTCAAAATTCTTTTTATGATGTTTAGAGCTATAAAGTCATGTCCGATTGACCTCAAATTTTGCGCACAAGTAATATTTGACATTACAGACCTACTCCAACTTTCGGAATCGGATTCCAACCCCGATATCAAAAAGTCCACTTCCGATTAAACTTCGTAAAAACCTTCAAATTTCTATCTTTACCCAGATGGCTTCAAAATGACCTACGAACCTCCGAATTCACTTTCGATTGCGCCTCTAACTTCAGAATCACCATACAGAACCATTCAAAGTCTTGGAATCCCAAACAAACATTGATAACACTGAAGTGAACTTCAAAACAAACTTATAAAATTTCTTCAAAAATGCCAACTTCCACAATAGGCGCCAAAACACTCCCAGGTTGTCCAAAACCCAATCCGGGCATACGCCCAAGTCCAAAATAATCATACGAACCTACTGGAACCTTCAGAACCCGATTTCGAGGTCGTTTACTTAAAATTCCAATCCTAGTTCATTCTTTCAACTTTAAGCTTCCAAAATAACAATTCTTCTTCCAAATTAACTATGGACTTCCCGAAATTCAATTCCGACACACGCACAAGTCATAATACCTGAAATGAAGTTGCTCATGGCCTTAGAATGCTGAATGACACACTAGGGCTCAAAATGATCGATCGCGTCGTTACATTCTCTGCCACTTAAACATACATTCGTCCTAGAATGTGCTGAGAATTACACCAATGTAGCATGAACTCACTGTTTAACATCTCTTGCACCTTCCCGTGCTACCACAACTCAGTTGAGCATATTAGTTTGATAAATTCTGAAGATATTCCCTTTTATTCAACAAATAAGCCTTAGAGCCCAACTCCAATATCCGGAATTTCCATGTCAGGCGTGTTTCCAACATACGATCACCATATCAATCACCATGTTGTACTCAAACACGACTGTATAACTTTGTTGAATTCACACTTTGCATCCCTTACTCATAGGACCACAATAACCCTTATGATCGAATTAATAAAATTCCATGGATCCGATGCTGCCATTGCACCTCATCATCTACATGAGTCTTGCTCTAACCTTTACAACACCGGCATGACGGAAGAGATGTGCCAAAATTCATAACCAACTATTGAATCAACAAATCATTGGGTCTATACCACTGACAAGAGTCATTGCCTCTTTCTGAACCATCTAATGGTCTTATCTCCATAATTCACTTCATATAATCCAATTACACTAGTCCTAAATCCAATAATCATGTTTCACCCAGTACAAACTGCTCAGGTAATAAGCCACCTCGGACACAATCAAAAGTCCCATATGATTCTACCATGTGCCAATAGGCTACCAATTAGAACATGATACAGAAGTAAACAAACTCTGAAAAGAAGATGTAATTACCCCGCTCGTGAATCATACATGCAATATGGGTACATGCTGAATGGACACCCCCTCGCGAATCATACATGCGACTCAGGCTCACAGCTAGAACGAGCTCTCCTCGGAAAATGGGAATCAGAACATATAGAGGCAAATAGGGAAACTGTACTGAACATCACACTGTTGTGGCATGCAAACCAATCCAAATAACGTACCCATGGCGGCGCGCCACTCAATCCAAATAACATACCCATGGCGGCATACCAACTAATCCATACATAAAACTCACATAAGGAGATATACATCGAGTTAAGTTGACCATTACAACAAGATATCGAATTTGGTCAAAAGCACGCTAAGTGCATAATACCATCCCTGAAGGGACATACAACGCCATAAGCTACGAAACTCAAGCACAACTGAGGTGTGATATATAATCCGAATCTCAAGAGCCATTTTGCTCATAATACGACATTCCCATGTGGATCCTCAACATATATACAATTTTTCAGGCCATCTCACAACTCACACGGTGCAATGTATTACTACATAAAATATCTGACAACGAGATAACACTCTAACTACTCCATAACAAGTGAATTACTAAAATGCACCCAACTGGCCTGTCATAGAGCCTATATTAACATTTAAACTCATCTACCGACCTCAAGTTGATTCTGATCACATCAAACTAGGCCAATAGCCTCTTAAGGGTCCATACTAATTTTCATCCTATCATAACACACAAGACCAACCACCACAATCAGAGTTCTCATCCACAGTCCACAACCCAGTAGTTGAGTGCCCTCCAGGCCTATATTCTCAATTTAACGACATTATCGCAAACCTTCACACTTGATTTAAATCTTTAATCATCAAAAAATCCATTCCTGCTCATCCGAGCTAGCGACATCCTTGTCAAACGAACTGCAACGTTGGTCTTCCCCTCAAATTTTAACTACTCACTACACCCAATGTGCCAATATATGATAGGACATGGTTTTCATCATAACTCTGGAACCACTAATAGGTTAACACTTCATCATATGAAAACTTTTCATTTAACTCACTTCAGGAGATCCGTATTATCACATAAGTAAATTCTAATAACCGTAGAATATGCAAATCTCTAAGTAGTAGTCTAAGCCACCATAGCCCTTCCGAAATCTGCTTCCACATAACAAGAGACAACAGTAGAATGGTTCAAAATAATATCAATTACGGCGGTTGATAAGCCTTATACGCACCGTCGCAAATCATTTTCATAACTTAATCACATTGAAAGAGCTAATCTCTACCACCAACATGCCAACTAAATTATGGCTAACCAATCTATCTTCTTTCGATTCACCCTGATTGCCTTAGAAATTATACTAATCATATCCAACACACAACATACTCCATCTGCACTCCTCTCGAGTGACCTTGAATCACGAGACCATGTTATCTCAAATCCCACAAACTGTTTCATATCTCTCAAATGCTATACCTCAAGTTAACAAATCATAGAACATTTTGGGCACCTTCTCATAAGCTGCTAAAAAGCATGATTCTTAGTTGTACTTATAGGCTTGAAATCATTAGGTTTCACACTTTATCTTTTGAGTTCCACTATGATCGTTGCAGAGAGCCACCCGTTCTGACTTGGGCCGGATATAATCAACTCCATGATTCTTCCAACACAAGCATACCCTCTCGATGGATCACCCGACAGGATCACTCCCTAAATCTTGACATGGGCTAATAAGGCCAACGATAGCATACCTTTCATAATTCTCTTGCTCAAATCACCATTTATGTTCTTCTCCCATAGCTGAAATAGCCCATCGATATGCTAATAGCCAAAAATATCGCGAGTAGTTAACCATGCAATCCAATCATAAGCAGTGGGACTCTCCCACTTAGTTTGAAGCCATTATTTCACAACTGTGAAATTCACCAAGATTACTTAGCTTCCATCGATATAACTTTGCGCGATCAACCGCATAAATTCTCGAATTTTTTTCGCAAAACCCCATTCTTTTATACTCTGATTCGCCCACTACATTTGTGCAATGGATTCTTTTGCTACATAATCAATAAAATTCCTCGCAGAAGCCTCACTAGCCATGCGACCGCTAATCTGTTCACTTGGGTAACCCACCTATAGAAGGCTCTTCCCAGCATCTTCCCACACTGATATGCAGGGTACAATTACTATTACATCGATGGGACTTCCTGAGTTTGAGCTCACTCTCCAGTTGCACAGGTTCATTTACCCCTCATAGACACCATTTAAATGTGCAACATCCTTCAAATTTAAATTTATGCTGCATCCTTCTTCATTTAAGCGACTCCTTTTTGTTATACTAAATCTCTCACCGCATAAGAATCCCTACTTCAAATCAGGCCTGTAGTCCCCATTAACTAAGCACCAGTATTCTCAAATCGTTCCAAACTCTCCTTAAGGCGCATAGTCATCTTATTACCAAGCCCCTATGCAGCTTCACCGCTCTCCTGCTTTGAGCAAACTCACGTCTTTAATCAACTGCTCGGCCTACACTTCCTAAGCCTGGCCTTTTAGAAGTTTAAGACTCCGCATGACACTTCCCATATGCCTTTCTCATCTTTTTCTACTTAATAGTTGCCTTAAATAATAGCTACCTTCATAGCACCTAAATCCACAAATTTCTACTAACTTTAAACTTTTCTGAAGGTCATCTTCATCAAAATGACAACACTAGAAATATTGATCCAATCCAAAACTACCATACCCTGCGATATCTGATTGTTGTATCTTCGATACTATTTCACAATATCTTGCCTCAAGGGCGAATTGTAGAAGATCATAACACTGACAAACTTGTCATGTTCAATTTGGGAAACGACACCCGATATGGAAGAAAACACCACCACACTTGAAACTACCAAGTTTTATTACCTCTATCAGTCCAAATCTGACCATCCTTAGTTCGATTGCCTTTCCCTCTGCTGGTAATAAAACCGTGAATCTCTTGATTATGTACTGAGTAAACCTCCTTTGAAGTCATTCACTACCCCGACACGTGGGCAAAACATCCTACCATTATAATAATACTACGGATTGATTGCTCATAAGCATCGCAGAAACCTGTGCCTAGCCTCAAGGCTCTTAGATGTTCTGTTACTGAGCTGAACACTAGAATATCATTCCATAAGGAGGCTATAATAGTCCAATCAATTACACCTGGAGAATTATCCCACACCATATTTGTAGTGCCATACAATCTTTCAATTCTCGATTTATAACAAGTGCCTCGCATCGCATAAGATTGTGTAATAAAGAAACAAAGGGATAAGCCCCGCATGAATCAAATCACATGATAAGGAATTAAGAAGGGAAGTACTCCTAACAGTCCTGCAGCCTCCTAAGGATAAGTACAGACGTCTCTATACCACTCTGCGATACTCTACTATACTTGATCATGACTCGTGAGACCGACGGGAACCTAGTGTTCTGATACCATGTTGTCACCACCCAAAATCCACTAAGGGTCATAGTAGCGCCGGACACCTCTGTCAGGCAAGCCAAATAAATTATCAATTAAATCCTCTTTTAATACTTTGAAAATCTAGGATTTTTTCTTCCATGTTTTGTAATTAAAATAATCTCAACTTCAATTCAAATTAAACAATAACTATTAGTACACATCTTTCGAAAACCATCCCAGAACCCGATGTCACAAGTGCATAAGCATCTATTGATATGGAAAATAAAAAACAACATCTGTCCGAAATACAGTGGATAGGGAATAAATATAAAAATGCTGGAAGGAACTACACTAGCTGCGGGTCGCCTCGAACAATGCAGCTCACCTAGTCCCAGAATCATCCCCGCTGCTACGCCTAGTAGGCTGCTGGAGGTATATCTACCTGTGCAACAAAAATACAAAGAAGTGTAGTATGAGTACGTAATCAACATGTACTCAATGAGTATCCCGTGTAATCTCGAAGAATTAGAGATGAGATGGAAAACTTCGACACTCACTAGAGGTCAATTAACTATATTCTAGAAATGTGAGTAAAATCATGGATTTATATAATTGTTTTAATTCACGAAGATAGAAACACAGGTAAACACCTTTAACAAATAATCAAAGGCTTTCAAGGTTTATTCTTTATTATCTTATCAGTTTATATCAAGCCACAAACGGTACATTTCATGTTTAAAAATCCTCAAGCGACAAATAACATGCACAAATCACACCGAGGCAACATACTGATCCAATATGAATGTAAACTCTGCACTTTCGAGGGTTGAATGGTCCGAAACATAGATGCATCTATTTAATCTGCCGAGGCGTTCGGCTCATTCCATAAATACATACATACCCTGCTCGCAAATCAGGCAAGCGACGCAGGTACACATAAAATACATGCTCAAGTAGTCAATTACGAATTTATCGAGGAGACATTATCCAAATAATACCGATTCTCCTTTAACAATCTTTAAGAAATGAAGTTTGATCCTTTTAGAAATTTACTTACTAATTCAATGTGATTTAAGCAATTCAAGCTATCCATAGGTTCACAAATAATCCCAAGTATAACATGATTTTGGGTCCTAACTACCTGGACAATAGCATAATAGTAGCTACGCACGGACTCTCATCACCTCATGCGTACGTAGCCCCCCACAAATTGGAGCACATAACCAATGAACTCTCCTAAGGGGAAAATTTCCTATCACAAGATTAGAAAGGAGACTCACCTTGCTCCGAAGACTCATAACCGATATTCTACATTCTTCAGAAGGTTTGAACCGATGCATAATGCATCCAAAACTAGCCAATTAATGACAAACTAATGAGAACCTACTCAAATACTTGTTAACAATTCAAATTATACAAATTCCCAACACCTCTTAGTGAAATAACCAAAATGCCATCGGGCCCACGTGCCCGAAATCCAAAAATTTTCAAATATAAAGATTACTCATGACCTTTGGAACTCAAATACATAATTTTTTACTAAATTCCATACTGAATATCGTGGTCAAATTCGAAGAAATATAAATTTCTAGGTTTTATACCAAAACCTCAAATTTATACTAATTTCAATGTCTAAATACGTATATAAACTTTTATTTAAATAAAAAACAGTAGAAATCACTTACCTCATGCTTGGTAATGAAAATGATGCTCAAAAGTTGCTTCAAAATTGACTCCCATGGAAGAAAAATGAAGTGAAATAAGCCAAAAACCTGATTTAAAAGAACACTGCCCAGGTGACCCTCATATGCGATCACATACTGTGCCCCATGATCGCATAGGCCAACTATGATGCCTCTCGTAATTACTCTATGCGAGCGCATGTAAGCTCTTGTGTTCGCACAGGCCAAACGCATCACAACCTCCAAATTTGCACTGTGTGATCGCATCAATGGACCTGCGATCGCATAAAGCCAAACCTTCCTCCTTCGCAATAGCATTGCACCTCCTGCGATCGCATAAGCCATAATTCCAGCTCCCTCACCCCTTCTCTATGTGATAGTAGACCTTCTCACGCGACCGCATAGAGTACAAACCTGATGTACTTGTGGAAGTAATCTTTATATTCGAAATTACGGACATATTATTCAAAAATGCAAACTTCCACAATAGGTGCTAAAACACTCCCGGGTTGTCCAAAACCCAATCCGTGCATACGCCCAAGTCCGAAATCATCATACGAACATGTTGGAACCTTCAGATCAAGATTCTGAGGTCGTTTACTCAAAATTCCAATCCTAGTTCTTCGCTTCAACTTTAAGCTTCCAAAATAAGAATTCTCCTTCCAAATTAAATCTAGACTTCCCAAAATTCAATTCCGACCGCACGCACAAGTCACAATACCTGAAATGAAGCTGCTCATGATCTCAGACAACTGAATGACATGCTAGGGCTCAAAACGACCGGCTGGATCGTTACATCGCAAACCACGCTATATGAAATGCACCCGCAATTTGCGACATGTTTATTTTATTATGTTCAAGGTTGTTATGGTCGGGTTACATGAAATGCACACCCAAAATTTAAAATTAGACATCGTAACTATGTCATGAAAATTGTACTTATAGTGATGATATTTTATTAATCTTGCCTAAAGCAAACTATGAATGTTCATATTTAAAACTAATTTGAAGTTCAATGTAAGGATATGATGCGCTTTAATTATTTTGGACAAAGAATTTGGGCCAATAATAAACCTAATAGGTTATTTGATCAAAGAAATAATTGCGTTGAGGCTGCTTGGGCTCAAAATTGAGCTTAGAAGCAAAAGGACCTCAAAGGCTTTGCCAGTTCCTAATTTGAACATGGTTGTCTCATCTTGGGCTAACATTAGGCTGACCCAATCACGATTATTTACTCGCTAGGCCTATCATGCCTTTGCGGCTGAGGCCAACAAACTAGCACAACAAACATATTTGTCCCAACTAGTATTGGATTACTCTAACATAAAGTCAGAAAATAATTTGAGTTATGAAATTGATTATACTATACATGACTTAACAGTACATAGAGGGAGTTTAATGCTGTAATTTGAAAAAAACGGGTCTGTATTTGGTATCAAGCTTATTAGGATTAATGCACATGCCTAATGGCCTAAATTCAGACTTACTCGTAGTCATTTTTCTTAACTGGGCCAGTTTGTAAGTCTGGCCCAACCTGAATTGCAGGATAGAAATGCTCAATTTTAGCCTTTAGTCCATAACCTTAGCTATTGCAAAATTGTGCTTACATTTCAACAATACAATAACAAAGTAATTACTAAAAAGTTCCTAGCAGTAGTGGATTTAACCATAATATGTAAACTCAGAGTTTAATTAGTTATAGTACATTAGGAAAACTAAAAGCTTTCAAAAGTCAGAAATTACATCGTGATTCATTAATACATAAACTACTATATTGATGACTGGTCTATTACATTAAAATTCCATGAGAAGAATACACCAGCTAATCGTATTACAATTTTTGAGAAAAACTGACATCCTAATGAACACCCACTCCATTTGGATATAGTTGATCCATCAAGCTTATTTCACCAATATGAGGCTCTCAACTTCTGTACAATAACAACAAACAAATCTAGTTTTTGGGCTAACACATGGTGATTTAGCCAACTAGTAGTCAAATCCACAAGTTATAGCCCATAGCCCACATGACCTCAAATAAAACACAATGCCATTATCATTCTGAGCAGAAGAAGAATGAAAAAAAATAGCTTAAGTAATCAGAATCTCAGAATCAATGTGAAGTTTTAAATACAAAAGAGAATTCAGACTTGGTCATTTTTAAGAGGGAATTACTAGCATCAGTGGAACAGACAGGTGCTCATGCTTATTAATTTTCACACTTAAACTCATACATCAAAATTAACCAAAGCTATAACAAGATAATCAACTACTACATATAAGAACATTCATATAAGTTATAACTTTTGATTTTATAATAATTCAAACAAAGCAGTACATAAAAGAAGCTGAACCAAGTATCTCAACAAGTAAAACCAACAGAAAAAGTATCTGAAAGTGCTGGCTAAAATCTTAGAAATGGAGCAGCAACTAAGAACAAACATAAGCAGTAGAAAAACAGCCCAGAAAAGCAATAACAAGCACTCAAACTTCCCAGAAAATCAGGGTACCAGAAAAACTAACCTAGAAATCTAGCTAGAAAACTGAAGTTTTAAGTCCAGAAAGGGTTTAGGGATTTTTCTTTGTATTCTGAAGTTTTTAAGGTCAAAATATGCAAATTAACTCTCTCTAGAATGAAGGAGTAACTTTTCTTTTATAGGGTATGCTAGCATATTCTACCCTAAATTTCATAGTGTCAGATAGTACAAAATATTTGGACAATTGTCTGTCCTTTTTTCAGTCCAGTTCCAACCTTTTTCATGCTGGAAATAGGGCAGCTGTACAAAATGCTAGAACATTCTGATTTTTACTTTATGTAAAACCAGTTTTACTCTTTCATTTACTAAATATTTCAGTTTCAACCTATATTCTGATCTTATTTTGATTCCATAAATCCATTTAGGACCTTTTAGAACCAGCTAAGTGATTGGGGTTTCTAAGCTTGGTTCAATTTGTATCAACTTATAACCTTGGGGCATTTATCCTTCATCTATGAGATTATCCTAAAGTCTAAGGTATTTAGGCATTAACTCTAACCATGTAAACCTAATTCACAAGATCATCTAATTATTCTTGAATAAAATACTGAATCTTAAACCTGTAGCTAAATAGTAACTAAACAGAATGCTAATGGAAAGAGACCTAGAAATTGAAAAAATTAGTTTGCAATTAAACAGATTAACTAGGGCTAAGGTTTTCTAATGATTAGTCAGAGATTGGCGAAATAAATTGAGCTCCTAAAACTATTCTAGTCAATTTCAAACTAAACAATGAATATGAAGGAAACAAATATAAGAGGGAAACAAAACACAAACGAAAAACATAACAGAATTTTACCAAACCCTAAAAAATTAAACCTAATTATCATAACCTTAGAAAATTGAAATTAAACTTCAAATACTTCGGGCATTCAACATGCTTTAATTGATCTAAACTATGAAACAAACTTGCAAAGTCCAAAAGAAAAGCAATAGAGAACTCAAAACTAACTCATGAGGGTTTAACAAAGTGAATTTTCATGACCCCGATTTTCCACCATCGGGAGTCGTGATGGCGCCTACTCGTAGAAGCTAGGCAAGCCAAACTTAGTTACCTTTCATCTACAACATAGCCCTTTTTAACAATTTATGGCAACAATATGAAAACAACAAAATAAACAGTAGCAGAAGTCTTAATTATAAATATTGAATCAAAATGCAAAATAGTTGTCACGGCCCAAACCCCGGACTGGTCGTGATGACACTTCTCGTGAAGGCGAGGCCAGCCAACTAACCCAACTTATCTTTTTAGAATAGTTAACATTAATAAGCAGCTTTAATATGATTACAAAAACGACAGTTTATCAAAATATCTCTTTATTAAGTGCACAATAAAACCCAAACTCAGCCCAAATCGGGATGTCACAAGTCACGAGCATCTATCAGAGTATAAATACATCTACAAGACCTAAAATATAAAAAATTGGAAAAATGAACCAAAAGAGAGAATAATGGTTTGCGAACGCATGCAGTCAGCTTGCTACTCTTATAACTCTACCTCTGATCATCCAAAACCCACTGCCGGGTGAACAAATACTTGCATCTGTATGTGAGGTGCAAGGAGTAAAGTGAGTACTCCAACTAAGTGAGTAATAATGATAAATAACAACTAAACAGTAAGAAGTCACGTAAATCAAACCATCATGCTATATAGGAGTAGCGAAAAGCCCTTTGAGAGAAATAACTGAAGCTATAAAACCTTTAGGAATATCTTAGCTCAGTTTAAAACCTCTTTTGAAAATGACTTTTCAACAATTGTGCAAATGAATGCAGAAATAAATAGTGCAGATAAGCACAGAAGTTTGCCTATCAAGCACCACACTTGGTCATCAGATAATACTATAACAACAGGTGAATATTGCAAAAACAAGCACAACAGCGTATAATGGAAGACAAATGAAATAAGGTAAACACATCAAACAGTACCGGCACAGCTGAACTGTGCAGCCCGATTGATATATCGCTGCGGCATGTAGCCCGATCCATTTAACGTCGACGGCGCTCACTGGGGGTATGTACAAACTCTGGAGTGGCCCATATAGCCCAAGCACAATATCAAGCCATCTTGTGGCATCAATCAGGCTCTCGGCCTCAATATCAATATAGTACCGCTGCGATGTGCAGTCCAATCCATAAGTATCCTCATGATAAAGGCCCTCGGCTTTACTCAGTAAACAACATCACGTAGGCCACTCAGGCAAAAATAAAGTACAATGCTCAACCCAAAATATTTTATGGAAATAACATTTCGAGTATTTAAGGTATAATAACTTGGCTGAGTTTTTAAAATAGTGGAAAATACATGATTGAGTTCAAATATATAATTAAATCAGTAAGGAATTATCAACAACAATCCCCGAAGAATTTAAATAATTGGCACGAAGCCAAATATAGCAAGCAGTCCAAATTATGATGATATCAAGTAACTTCAGTCCAATACGTTGTAAATTTATCAATCGGGATGGACTAAGTCACCATCCCCAATGGTATTCTACCCCACGCTCGCTATCTGGCATGCAAGTCACCTCAATATAGCACTATGATGTGCAAGTCCGGGGTTTGAAACCCTCAGAATATCATTTACAATCATTACTCGCCTCGAACCGGCAAAATATCTAGCCCGTATTTCCCTTGCACCTCAAATTGGACTCCATGCGCATCGAATCTATCCAAAATCATAGCGAATACATCACACGATGTTAAGGGAACAATACCCAATCGAAAGCAATCGAAAGATATCAACATTCCCGGAATTAGCAAAACCTGAGCCCCAAACCAACTTCTCAAAACTCAAAAACTTCCACACCAATGGATTCCTTATCCCGCCATTAGTCTATTCATATCAAAATCACAAGAATCAGAGTTCATTTGACACTTCGAATCCCTAATTTAATCTCTCTTAGGTTCAAGCCCTAAACCACCATTTTTGTACCTTAATTCCTTGAGTTTTCAACTCTACACTATGTATTTACACCATAAAATCATGTTTTTAAGTCCAAGAATTCATACCTGATCAAAGTCCTTGAAACCCTCTTCAAAATCACATAAAAACTCTACAAGGCCGAAGTGAAATATGTTACTCTTTCAAAAATTCTTGAAGAAGACTAATTTAATATTCTACCCAGGCTTCTTTCTTCTGCGATCCCGTTTTTGCTTATGCAAGACCGCTTCTGCGGCCAATATACCACTTTTGCAGTTTCAACTTAAAAGCCTCAACCGCTTCTGCAAACCAGAAATCGCACCAGCGGGATCGCTTTTGCAGTCCACACTTTTGCTTCTGCGGAACTTACCCTGAGTCCAAGACTCGCTTCTGTGACTACCTCCCCCGCTTCTGCATGACCGCACCTGCAGTCTTATAACTGCAGGTGTGAAAATACCAGATACCAGCAGACTTAGCTACATGAAAAATTCCAAAACTCTCTGTTTAACCATCCACACTCACCCCGAGGCCCCTAGGACCTCAAAAAAAAAATACCAATGCATCCTATAACGTTATTCAAACTTTTTCCAATCATAAAAACACATCTAAAACCACTAAAGTCATCAATTCTCATCTAATTCAAGCCTAAGTTCTTCCAAAACTCCCAAAACACGCATTCGATCAAAACCCGACCAAAAAACTCTCAATGATCTGAAATTTTGCACACATACCCAAAATCACCTAACGCAGCTGCAATGACTCTTAGAATCCCCTTTCGACCCTCGGATCAAAATCTCACCTATCAATCGAAATTCGCCAAAATACTAACTTTGCCAATTCAAACCTAATTCTACACGTGACCTCCAAAATCAATTCCAATCACACTCCTAAGTCACAAACCAACCCTCAAAACTAATCGAATCAGCATATATTTCATTCGAGCCTTATAACTCATAAGTCAACCTCTGGTTGACTTTTGCAAACCAAACCTTCCTTAAAGAGACTAAGTATCTTATTTTCTCTCAAAACCAATCCAAATCAACTCTAACACACCAAATAGTGATAATGCAATATGAAGAAGCATAAAATAGGGGAAATGGGGTGGTAACTCCTGAGACGACGGGTTAGGTCGTCACATTAGTCAATATAAGCCTCTACCCAAGACTAGTGTCACAATACGCACAAACTGCTAAGAAATACTAAATACAAATGCTTGAAAGAACACATAAGCTATTTGTCTCGAATACAAGGAGGCAACAAATTAAAAAGAGAGAATAAGGGAGACACCAGGCCTGCGGACACCTGCAAGTCTACCTCAAGTCTTACTAGACTGAAGGCCTGCTCCCGTCCTAATATTGTTGTTGCTCGAAACCTGGACCCGTGCAAATAACATAGAGTGTAGCATCAGCACAACCAACCCTATATGCTTGTAAGTGTTTAGCCTAACCCCGACGAAGTAGTGACGAGGCTAGACTGGACTACCATATAAACCTGTTCAATTATATACATATACAGCGGAGTCAAAAATACAAGACAAGTAAACAATATGGGATGGGGAGCATGCTGGGGGGAGATAACAATATTAATAGTAAATCCAGAATAACAATCTAAGGACAACTGGTAATTTACCACGGACAAAAACCAAATACCCTAATAAACACACTTGTATCAATAATTATTGCGGTGCGGAACCCGATCCCAATATATAACAACACTGTTGCGGCGTGCAACTCAATCCATATGTATTATTGTTACGGAGTGCAACCCGATCTGTATCATTTAACATTGTTGTGGTGCGCAAACCAATTCATATCATTTAGCATTGTTACGGCGCGCAACCCGATCCACAAATATAATTAAATGTACGACATCAACCTTCATGCTTTAACACTCTTCCTCACCCAATCAATAACCACAAACAAGGGCAAGAGATATAATAAAATAAGAATTGATGCCCCGAAAAGGGTAGACAATAAAACAAATAAAAACCCAGTAAGGGTACCACATCAATAACCACAATGTCCCGACAAGGGAATAAATCATTAACTCTTCTCTTTCTTTCACTTTCGTCCCGTATTTCACAATATCGCTGGAGCCCAAGCTCCAAGGAGTTACTTATCTCCTACATCTTCACAATTTGTATTTCAAGCCGAGCCAATGCTCCACAAAGTACCATGATTACAATTTTTACCACAAGGCCTTTACAACATATAAACGTCATCAATTAAGCATGGTAGGCATAACAACAACCAAATATCCGCAAATGCGAACTCACGATCATTCTAGATACCAATGTATAGATACTCGTCACCATGCCTATACATCGTTGTTGCGACCAAAACACTCACACAAGTGTACATGATCGACAAGTAGTATAGTAATAAGTAAAGTATCATTCCCACGAGGAATTTTTATTAACTTATTGACTGATATTAAATTAACTAATTCTTAATTTATGCTATATCATTCGAAAATATATATAAGACCCACTTTATAATACAATTAATAATTTCACAATTATTCAAGATAAAATTACTACAACCAATTCACAATATTTTTATAATAATATGGACGAATATATTCCAGGGTCATGGACTTGCTAGTAATCATGCTACTTTCCTACTTAGAATCGATTTATTGAATTATCCGGGTTATTGATTATAAGGTTAATAATATTCATAAGAATCTTTCGAGTTCTTATGAATCTATCCAAGTTAAATCAATACCTATATGTCTATGGTATTAATATTAACAAGAATGCATTTACAAATTTTTCAACCAAACAAGGCAATTAAGTACATGTCTATCTTAATTGCAAATCCTTCACCCGATGACCGAGATTCAAATCTTGTTCTTTTTGATTTTATATGCAACCAAGAATTTCCTTTATCAAGTTTAATTCAAAGTTCGTAAATAATATTTCACTGTTAGCTACGCAGTAAAATAATCAAGATCAAAATTAAATAAACAACCCATATCAATAACTTCAATAAAATCAATCTAAGCTTCAAATAACAAGATCAACTAACATCCATGACCCTAGAATATTAGAGTATTTAGCTACTCATATTCATACTAAATTCAACAATATTAATATCTAACATACTACAAAGAAAAATACAAGACGAAAGTTTAGATGAACTCTTTATATTGTTGCTCCCAAGTCTTGATCGTCAACTCCTTCTTTGGCTTCAAGAACACTTTCAATGGGTTTTCTCTCTAAGATGAATAGTGTAATTCCACTCTACTCAATAATGCATAAAATCTGATCATCTCCATAATAAAAGGTTGCATTAATTAACTATGAGTGGAATTATGTGACTTTCCATTTTTACCCTTAGAGACATCATTTTAACCGGACCATGTTGCGCGAAGTCCTGTGTGAAGTGGTGCGCGAAATGCACAATTCGCGCATCTGCAATCCAAATAAATCATCATGTGCGCGAAATGGTACGCGAAGTGGTCACTTCACGCACCTGGGAGAATTTCTCATTAAGTCTTGTTTCTTGATTGTAAAGACTCAACTCCGAAGGATTGTTTTTGCTCCAAAATTGTACCATAACATTTCCAATTGTAGATATAAGATCCTTTTTCTGGAAAGTGTACAAATCACAAATTAAAAGCTTATTTCTTATCAAATTCATAAATTATGTTATTGGATTATAATTAAATGGACGCATAAATAATGGCTAAACTACTTAGTTTTCGCCTATTGTCAATCGTACTCGATCAATTAGTAAGTACCAAACAAGACTCGGCTCCTATTCCCTCAAGCTAGGTGTGATGACCTGACCCGTTGCCTCATGAGTTACCGCTCTGTTTCCCCAATTATATGCTTCTTCAGGTTTCATTATCGGTATTTGGTGTGTTAGAGTTAATTTGGATTGGTTTTGGTAGAAAATGAGACACTTAGTCTCTTTAAGGAAAGCTTGGTTTGGAAAATTCAACCGGAGGTTGACTTATGAGTTATATGGATCGAATGTGATTTTCGGTGACTCAGTAAGCTTTAAGGGATGATTTGTGACTTAGAAGTGTGATCGAAATTGATTTTAGAGGTCTAGTGTAGAACTAGGCTTGAATTAGCGAAGTTAGTTCTTTGGCGAATTTCGGTTGATAGATGAGATTTTGATCCGAGGTTCAGAGTGGAATTTTGAGAGTTGTAGTAGATTTGTTAGGTGATTTGGGATGTGTGTGCAAAATTTTAGTTGATTCAGAAGTGTTTTAGTTGGGTTTTTGATCGAATGCGAGTTTCGGAAGATTTGGATGAACTTAGGATTGAATTTGATGTAATTTTATGATTTTTGTGTTAATTGTGGTGTTTTGGTGGTTCGAGCAAGTTTGAATAAGGTATTAGATCATATTTGTATTTTTGGTTGAGGTCCTGATGGCCTCGGGGTGATTTTGGATGGCCATCAGATGAATTTTGGAGTTGTGGAATTTTTGGTTTGCTGGTATCTGGTATTTCCGTATCTGCGGAAAAGGGGCTGCAGATACGGTTCTGCAGATGCGAAGAAGGGGTCGCACGTGCGGCTCTTAGCCATATGGAGGAGTTTTGTAGATGTGGATAAACTTTGCAGATGCGGTGTTCGTCGAAGCGGAACTTGAATGCAGAAGCGGTCCAGAGCAGTTTTGAAGAATCTGCATAAGCGGAAGAGATTCCGCATAAGCGGTTACTGCAAATGCGACATCTGATTCGCAGAAGCGAAAACAGGCCTGGACAGAAGGGTTTTAAAATAACATTTCTTCCGTGAGCTAAGGGTATTTTCCTCCATTGTTGAACATCTTGAGAGCTTTTTGGGAGCAATTGAATAGGGTTTTGACTAGGATTGACTGAAGCTATGTTTTATGAGTTAAAAACATGATTATTATGTGAAAATAACCTAGAAATTCATGGAAATTAAACCTAAAATTGATGAACTAGGGCTTGAATTTTTGATATTTCAAATTGGGATTCGATGGGTCATTTGAGCTCGGATTTGAGAGTTCTTAGTATGTATGAACTCGTGAAAAGATGAGGAATCCATTAATGTTAAATTTTTTGATTGCCAAGAAGTGGGCCCGTTGCTCAATTTTTGCTAATTTCGAGAATTTTGCTATCTTTCGATTGTTTTCAATTGGGTATTGTCCCATTCGCATATTATGATATATTCTCTCTGATGTTGGATAGATTTGATGCGCATGGAGACCAGATTGAGGGGCAAAGGCGTTGCGAGCTAGAGATTTCATCGGTTCGAGGTGAGTAATGATTGTAAATGATGGTCTGAGGGTTTGAAACCTCGGATTTTGCACATCATAGTGCTATATTGAGGTGACTTGCACGCTGGGTAGCGGGCGTGAGGTAGATCACCATTGGGGATGGTGACTTGGTCTGTTCCGATTGATGAAATTACTACATATTTGACTGAAACTTATCATCATAATTTGGATTGATTGCCATGTTTGCGGCTTCATGCCATTTATTTGAATCCTTCAGGATATCATTGTTTTCGCATTATCTTTCCATATTATTTGATCTTGGTCCAAGGTTTTAAATATTGTTTTGCAAACTCAGCCATCTTTCTAAGATTTGAAAACTTAAACAATATTTTATTGATGTTTTGAGGTGAGAATTATTATTTTAATATTGCCCAAGAGGCTTATGTGCATTTCCGGATCGAGCATGGATCGGGCTGCACACCGTAGTAGTGTTATATTAATATTGAGGCCGAGAGCCTGGTTGATTACATTGATCTTGATGCCGAGGGCCTGGATGATTATATTGATATTGAGGTCGAGAGACTGGTTGATGCCACGAGATGGCTTGATAATGCGCTTGGGACGATAAATAAATGGATGGCTTAGGCTGGATACCGTAGTAGGTACCATAGTGTACCATTATATGCATTGCAAACTCATGCATTGGTTCTTATTTGTATTATCTGTCATAATATTTCTGCACTCTTGTTTCATCGGCTTATATGCTACTTCTTGCAATAATTACCTGATACCATAGCGTTATCTGTTAATAGAGTGTTGTGCCCGAGGGGCTGACTTTTGTGCTTGTTTGCACTGTTTGTTTCGCATTCATTTGCTTACATGTTGGAAAAAGACATTTTCAAAAGAGGTTTTAAACTGAGCTAAGATATTTCTAAAGGTTTTATAGTTTCACTGCTTTCTCCTAAAGGGTTTTTCACTGCCCACTTATAGCATGATGGTTTGCTTTACGTGATTTCTCACTGCTCAGTTGCTATTTACTTTTATTACTCACTGATTTGGAGTACTCACTTTACTCCCAGCACTTCGTGTGCAGATGTAGGTGTTTGATCTCCGGTAACGGGTTTTGAGTTGATTAGAGATTTTGTTAACGTAGCTGAGCCAGGTGACCACCAGCGTTCGCAGGACCAAATTTCTTCTTTTTGATTCTAAATTTTATTCTATGTATTATAGGCCTTGTATTTGTTTTAAAAATCCTTCTAGATGCTCGTGACCTCTACACCCTAGTTTGGGCTGTGTTTGGGTTTAATTCTGCACTTATTAAAGAGATCTTTTGATATATTGTGGTTATTTCATCATATTAAAGTTGCTTATTAATGTTAATTATTCTAAAAGGATAAGTTGGGTTAGTTGGCTGGCCTCGTCCTCACCAGAGGCGCCATCACGACCAGTGTGGGCTTTGGGTCGTGACACTAGGGTTAAACCATACACTTACCTGGATGCCTTCAATTCTGTTCAAACCTCAACTATCGCTTTACCCCGCGATTTCACCTCCAATCCACTCGAATCTAGTCATAATTTAATAAATTTCCCAAGTTTTTCCCCAAAAATTCCAAAATCTCCCTCAGGCCCACGTGGTCAAAACCCGAGAATTCGAATCAATTTGAATTTGGACCTCAAATTGAGGTCCAAATCCCCAATTTTTAGAAAAGCTAGGTTCTACCCTAAACTCCCAATTTCACCCATGAAAATCATTGATTTTAAGCGTAAAACATGTTAAATGATGTTAATGATTGAATGAATTGAGTAAAAATCGATTTACAAATGATTTGGAATGAAACTTGTTCTTGAAAGATTGCCCGAAGAGTGTATTTTGAAAGTGGGGTGAAAAATGACTAAAGTTCGACTAAGTATGAAATTGTTGGGTCTCTGATGTCGCATTTGCGAACTCTGACCAAAATATAGGAATTGTGAACACTGCTTCTTTTGTGAAGCCAGGCATATCAGGGGACCTTCACAATTGCGAGAAAGGTCTCGCATTTGCGAACGCTGGACCTTTGCATTTGCAAAGAAAAATATCGCATTTGCGATCCTTGTTAGGCCTGGGCTGGTTTCATATTTGCGAACCAGCCTTCCCATTTGTGAGATTGCATTTGCGAACCAGCCTTCGCAAATGCAAAGCCTGCAGGCTTGTTCATACCAAATTTTTCCTAAGTTTAAAATGCACTCCGACGCCAATCCAAAACTCAGCCGAGCCCTCGGGGCTCCAAACCAAATATACACAAAACTTCAAAAACATCATACAGACTTATCTGTGCGATCAAATCGCCAAAATAAGATAATATACATCGAATTAGACCTCAAAATTCATAATTTCTTCCAAGTTCTCATAAAATATCAAATTTCCATTTTAAGTCTGAAACACGCCAAATGACGTCCATTTTCAACCAAATTTCACAAGAAGCGCTTAAACTATATATAAGACTTGTATCGAGCGTCGGAACCAAAATACGGGCCCGATACCACAATCTTTAATCAAATTTCATTTTCAATTTCCTTAATAATTTCAAAAAACCTATTTTACTCATAAATTGATTTCTCAAACTTGGGACCTCGAAATTCAATTTCGGGCATACGCCCGAGTCCGATATTTTTCTACGGACCCTCTGGGTCCGTCAAATCACGGGTCCGGGTGTGTTTACCAATAATTTTGACCAAAAGTCAAACTTATTCATTTTAATACCAAATTTTAGCATTTTCTTTTAAAGAATTTGATATTTAGATTTTTCGGCTACACGCCCGGAATGTACACATAAATCGAGGCAACTAAAATAAGGTTTTCAAGGCCTCAGAAGCATGGGATAAATAGGAAAACATGTGATGACCCTTTGGTTCGTCACATTCTCCACCTCTAAAACAATTGTTCGTCCTCGAACGGCCAAAAGAAAAAAGTACCTGAGTCGGGGAAAAGGTGGGGATAGTCGCTTCGCATATCAGACTCGGACTCCCAAGCTGATGCTTTAGGAGGCTGACCTCTCCACTGAACACGAACAGAAGGAAAACTCTTAGATATCAACTGACGAACCTGCCAGTCTAGAATAGCTACCGACTCCTCTTCATAAGACAAATCCTTGTCCAACTAGAAAGTACTAAAATCTAACATGTGCGTTGTATCTCTGTGATACCTCTGAAGCATGAATAGATGAAAAACTGGATGCGTGGCTGATAAGCTAGGAAGCAATGTAAGTATATAAGCCATCTCTCTCACTCGATCAAAAATCTCAAGCAGACCAATGAATCTAGGCTAAGCTTGCTCTTCTTCCCAAATCTTATCACGCCCTTCATAGGCGACACTCGGAGCAATACTCACTCAACAACCATGAAAGCTACATCTTGAACCTTACGATATGCATAGCTCTTTTTCCTGGACTGAGCCGAATGAAGCCTATCTTGAATGATCTTGACCTTGTCCAAGGCGTCCTAAACTAAATCCATACCTATCAACCGAGCCTCTTTTGACTCAAACCATCCAACCGGAGACTAATACCGGCTACCATATAAGGCCTCGTAAGGAGCCATCTGGATGCTCGGCTGGTAGCTATTGTTGTAGGAAAACTTCGTTAAAGGCAAGAACTGATCCTGCAAACCTCCAAAGTCAATAACACAAGCCCGGAGCATATCCTCCAAAAGATGAATAGTTCGCTCGGACTGACCGTCCGTCTGGGGATGAAATGTTGTGCTCAACTCAACCCGTATGCCCAACTCTCACTGAAATGCCCTTCAGAAGCGCAAGGTTAACTACGTACCCCGGTCCAAAATCATAGATGCTGGCACACCATGAAGGCAAACAATCTCCCGGATATAAATCTCAGCCTATCTCCCGGATGAATAGGAAACTACCACAAGAAAATATGCTGACTTGGTCAACCTACCCACAATGACCTAAACTGCATCGAACTTCTTTCGAGTCAACGGTAATCCGGTAACAAAGTCTATAATGATCCACTTCCTGTTCTCCTCGGGAAGCTCAATCCTCTACAACAAAGCACCAGGCCTCTGATGCTCATACATAACGTGCTGACAATTCAAACACCGAGCCACATATGTAACAATATCTTGCTTAATTCTATGCCACCAATAATGCTACTGCAAATCCTAATACATCTTCGCGGTGCTCGGGTGAATAGAGTACTGGGAACTATGAGCCTCCTCCAATATCAACTCTCAAAGTCCATCCACATTAGGCACACATACTTGGCACTACACTCTCAAAACTCTATCACCACCGAAGGTAACCTGCTGGGCACCTCCATGCTGCACCGTGTCTCTAAGGACATACAAATGGGGATCGTTAAACTGCTGATCATGGATACGCTCCAATAATGAAGAATGAACGACCATGCAAGCCAACATACGACTAGGCTCAGAAATATCCAGTCTCACGAACTGATTGGCTAAAGCTTGAACATCCAACGTAAGTAGGCTCAGACTAAATAGAATATAAGAAAGACTGACTATACGGGCTGACTTCCTACTCAAAGCATCGGCCACCACATTGGGCTTCCCCGGATAATATAAAATGGTGACATCATAATCCTTCAATAACTCCAACCACCTCCTCTACCTCAAATTCAACTTCTTTTGCTTGAACAAGTACTAAAGGTTCTTGTGGTTAGTGAACACCTCACATGCCATACAAAACAAATAGTGCCTCCAAATCATCAATGCATGAACAATAGCTACCAACTCTAAATCATGCATCAGATACTCCTTCTCATTAATCTTCAACTGCCTCGAAGCATAAGCACTAACCTTTCTACCTAGCATCAACACTGCACCAAGCCCAATACGGAAAACATCACAATAGACTGTATAAGGCCCTAATCCTATAGGCAAAACCAACATCGGTGTCGTAGTCAGAGCTTTCTTTGAGATTCTAAAAGCTTGCCTCACACTCGTCCGACCATCTGAACTAGGCACCCTTCTGCGTCAACCTAGTCATCAGGGATTCAATAGACGAAAACCCCTCCACAAACCGACGGTAATAGTCTACCAATCATAAGAAACTCTGAATCTCTATAGCTGATACTGGTCTAGGCCAGTTCTTGACTGCCTCAATCTTCTTTGGTCCACCTGAATACCCTCTACTTATAAAATGTGACCTAGAAATACTATTGATCTCTGCCAGAACTCGCATTAGGAGAACTTGGCATATGACTGACTATCCCTCAGAGTCTAAAAAACCACTCTAAGGTGCTGCTCGTGCTCCTCTTAGCAGCGGGAGTACACCAAAATATCATCAATAAAGACTATCACAAACATATCATCATATCGCTTGAACATTCGGTTCATCAACTCCATGAAAGTTGTTAGGGCGTTGGTCAACCCAAATGACATGACCAAGAACTCATAATGCCCATATCGAGATGGAAAGCTGTCTTAGGGACATCGGATGACCTAATATTCAACTGATGGTAGCCAGATCGCTAGTCAATCTTGGAGAATACCCTAGCACCCTGAAGCTGGTCAAACAAGTCATCAATTCTCGGTAGTGGATACTTATTCTGAATTGTTACCTTGTTCAATTGCCGATAATCTATGTACATCCTCATCGATCCATCCTTCTTCTTGACAAATAACACTGACACGCCCCAAGGCAAAACACTAGGTCTAATGAAACACTTCTCTAGCAAATCATGCAACTGGTCCTTCAACTCCTTCAGCTCTAGTGGGGCTATTCGATATGAAAGGATAGAAATGGGATGGGTTTTCAGAGCCAAATCAATGCAAAAATCAATATCACAGTCGAGTGGCATACCCGCTAGATCTGACAAAAAACATCTGGAAACTCCTGGACAATAGGCACAAAATCTATAGGAAGGACATCAACACTAGAATCATGAACATAGGCCAAATAGGCTAGACACCTCTTCTCTAATATGCGTCGTGACTTCACGCACGAAATGATGCTGTTGGTAGAATAACATGTGGTGCCTCTCCACTCTAAACAAGGCATACCCGGTAATGCTTAGGTCATAATCTTGGCATGGCAGTCTAAGATAGCGTGATAGGGTGATAACCAATCCATACCCAAAATGATATCGAAGTTAACCATATCTAAGAGCAACAAGTCTACACGAGTCTCCAGACCCCCAATCACTACAACAAACGAACGATGGACTCGGTCGACCACGGTAGAGTCACATACCGGTGTAGACACATATATAGGAATACCTATAGCATCACTAGGCATGACCAATTATGGAGAGAAATAAGATGAAACATATGAATACGTAGACCCTGGATCAAATAGTACTGAAGCATCTTGATCACAAACTAGAACCATACATGTGATACTGTATCTAAAGCCTCAGCCTCGGGCGTAGCCTAAAGAGCATAACAATGGGGCTAGGCCCTACTATTTTGAGTTGTATCCCTAGGTCGATCTGCTGCTGGCTGACATCCGCCCCCGACGGCCTGAGCTCCACCTCTAGGATCTCTACCTCCACCTCAATGACCTCTACCTCCACCTATGGTTGGTTGTGGGGCATCTTGTGCTTGAATCATAGGACGGGGACCCTGTTCCTGCGACTAAGTACCTCTCAATCTTGGTCAAGCCTTCCTGATGTGGCCATATTCACCATACTCATAATAGTCCTCTGAACGTTATGGCTGGCCTTGGCAACCTGAATGACCTCCATGGAAACCCTAAAGTGGTCGTGCGCTGATAGAAGCTGGCGATGCCAAATCATATAGGAAGTAGATTGGAAAGAGTCAACTAGAATAATTTAAATGGAATTCCTCGAAGAATGAACTCTGGGAAGGTAGAGTAGAAATTAGTTTGAGAAAATTTTCTAAAATAGTCAAAATGAATGAACACGTTCAATTCAATAAAAAAAGAAATCCTTTTTTCCGATTCATTCTTTTTTCTTACGGCACGATACTCAAATATATATTCATTCAAATCTAGATTCTTGTAATTACGATTCAAGTGAAGAAAAAGTAAATCTATTTATTTTGGGCTTTAAAACCAGTAGTTCCAACAGTCGACTCCGTTCTTTCAAATTTTTTCAGAATAGTGTGCTTGAGAACCACAGCCACCTGATATACCATGAGAAACCTGAAGGTCTGACTGAAAGGGCCTAGGAGGATGGCCTCTACCATATGAATATCTACCTCTAGACGAGGTACCGCTAAATCTACCGAAAATGACGGGCTCTCTTGTATCCCCCGAGACCACATCCCTATGATAGAACCATCTCAACTCGACGGGCCATATTGGCCGCCTCCTGAAAGATGATCTCACTACCAGTCTCCCTATCCATCTGGAGATGAATTGGCTGTGTCACACCTCCCTATTTACTACTTTGTCGAAGACAAAGTATACCCCGTTATTTACTAGTACACCCCAAAAAGAGATATAATAATAACAACAGAGAAGGAGTTTTTCCACTTTAAGGACAATCAGAACGGGATTTATTTGGATTTCAGAGTCGCCACTTGGGAAAATAATGGTGTCCCAAGTCACCGGTTTAATCCTGAATCCGAGGAAATATGACTCTGTTTTAACAATCCGCGAAACTAGAAATCCAGATAAGGAATTCTGTTAACCCGGGAGAAGGTGTTAGGCACTCCCGAATTCCATGGTTTTAGCACGGTGGCTCTACTGTTGTTTTTGACCTTTGTGATATCTTTATATGCTTTTACAAATGTGAATGTCTCGTTTTGTTATTTTAACGACTTGTGACGTCGCGAAAATGTATTTCGAGTCACACTGCAACCAGTACGCCTGTGACTTTAGTGCGTTTCAGCTTCACCGGGATTTGGGATTTGACTCACATAAATAAACACTCATAGTAAGGTTGTATATTTTAGTCGTGCCTATAACGTCTATGCGTTATTATCTTTAGGAAAGACCTTGAAATTCGCTAAACGGTCCTTCCGAGTGTAACATTTATATTAAAATTCATATGGGGTCCCCGTGTGTCTTTTCATTTTAATACGAGGCTCATCCCTTATTTTTTATAAGTCCAAACTTATCATACACTACGTTTGCTATTTCTGCTTTTTCTCCTAATTAGAATAAAATTTTGTATTTTCTGAATTTATTATTATTATGTCCAGGCCAATTACGTACTACTAGGACTGGACTTCTGGACTGTTAACAGTCCATTAGGCGCGAATGGGCCTCCGAAGCCTAGAATATACAAATATCTCCACACGCAGACCCAAGGGTGACTTTAGTCGAATCTGGGCCGGTATTCATGTCCATGCTTAGAGATAATGAATGAAATGTAAAGCAGGATTGTTGTCACGACCTAGTTCACCAATCGTGAACATGTCGTGATGGCACCCAGCCCCCACGACTAGGTAAGCCTAACACGTTGCGGAATATACAAGTCTATGAACTTCAAAGTAGAAATAGCGGAAAAACAATATAAATAGGAATGTTAATCCGTGCCGCTTGGCACATACACTCGTCAACACACTGTATAAAACACCACCAAGACCCGGAATCCCACGGGCTACACAGACTAAAAGAGAGTATACAACTGTGGCTCTATGTGTAAAGAGTATCTAACAAAGACATGAGAGAAAACATCTACTAATACTATCAGAATAGAAGGAAGGCAGCAGATCATACCTCGAGGTCTCCCAAAATGCTGCTGAATCACCTAATATGAGCCTGTCCTGATGTACCTGGATCTGCACAACAAAAGTGTGGAGAAGAGTAGCATGAGTACACCACGGCGGTACTCAGTAAGTGCCAAGCCTAACCTCGATGGAGTAGTGACGAGGAAGGTCAGGGCCCTACTGAGAAAACAATAATATAGTGATGATAACAATAATAAACAGTTTAAATGATAATAACTTCCACAATAGCAACAATAAAATGATTACTACAACCGTCTACAATTAAGCTAACAACAAATAACCAACTCAATAAAACACGTCCAGGACCTGTGGGAATCGAACCCACCGTCCCATTGACAGTACCTCTGGGTCTCCGGGAATCGAACCCGCAGCCCATGTCTAAATAAATAATCAATAACTCAGGATCTCCGGGAATCGAACCCGTAGTCCCTACCAATAACTCGGGATCTCGGGAATCGAACCCGTAGTCCCTACCAATAACTCAGGATCTCGGGAATCGAACCCGTAGTCCCTACCAATAACTCAGGATCTCGAGAATCGAACCCGTAGTCCCTACCAATAACTCAGGATCTTGGGAATCGAACCCGCAGTCCCTACCAATATCACTCCGGGTCTCTGGGAATCGAACCCACAACCCTGGGTCTCCCGGAATTGAACCCGCAGTCCACAAGCACAACAAATAAAGGAATACACAGAGAGAATAAATTATGCTTATCTATAACTTCACCGAAAAATAGTGCCAATAAATTTCAAGAAGTTCAAATAAGACAATTAGGCAACTAAACAGTTAAGTACTACCTAATCATGCTTTTCTAACTACTACCGGGTAAAATATCAAATTAACAGCTAAAGACAGGAATATCACTCATCGAACATTTTAAATAACGTATGTGTTCAACATCCAGCGCATGTACACGCCCATCACCTCGCGTACAAGGCATTTAAACTATCACACAATATCCTAGGGGTGAAAATTCCCCCACACGAGATTAGACAAGCCACTTACCTCAATTCCGGTACAAAACCGCTAAGAATAACCCTCTTGCCGTGAATGTCGGCCTCCACAAGTGTAGTATCTGATAAAAATCAATAGAATCACATAAAAATAGGCCAATTGGGCATTACCCAATCAAAATAACTCAAAATACACCAAAACCCACAAGTTGCCAAAACCCGACTTTCGGTACGCTTATCGAAAAATCACAAAAATTATATATTCGGGTTCCTTATCTCAATACGAGTCCGTGCATATAAAATTTATCGAAATCGGACTCCGTTTGCCCATTCAAATCAAAGATTTCCTAAATTTTAGGCCTAGGGCTAAATCCTCCATAAATTACCCCAAATTCCTCTATTTTCATGATATAATTGCATAATATTATCAATACTAATCATAAGATGAGTCCATAGATGATTACCTGATGATTTCCCTTGAATCTCCCTCAAAAATTGCCCAAATCGCCTCTTAAGCCGAGACCCCAAATGTGAAATGTTTCAGAAATTTTCTAACTTTTGATACAATTAATCATCTGCGATTTACGCTTCTGCGGACCATTTCCGCCTCTGCGGAACCGATTCTGCGACCACGTGGTCGCTTCTGCGAACTCCAGGCCTGGCTGGCCCATTTTGCTTCTGCGAGCCTAGGGTCGCTCCCGCGAGGCCGCTTCTGCGAAATATCTTCCGCTCCTGCGGAACATTCCGCTTCCGCGCCTCGGAGTCTGCTCGTACGGACTCGCTTAAGCGATCAATATTTCGCTTCTGCGGAATTCCCCTTCGCGACCTTGGACCGCTTCTGCGATACTTTTTCCGCATCAGCGATGACGCCTCTGCGGACCAGGATCCACTTGAGCGATAACTTCCGCTCCTGCGTTCACTTGTCCGCTCCTACGGACTCGCTCCTACGCTCCCATTTCCGCAGGAGCGAAAACAACTGAACAGAACCCAAACCTGCAATTTTTCATGTTTTCTCCCGTTTAACCATCCGAAAACACCCCGAGGCCCCCGGGACCCCAACGAAAACCACCAATATATTCCAAAACACGATACGAACTTGTTCCAATCATAAAAACACGTCTAACAACATCAAAACCCATAATTCACATCAAATTCAAGCCTAAATTTCTTAAAACTTTCCGAATTGCACATTCGATCAAAAACCCGACCAAACGACGTCCGAATGACCTGAAAATTTGCGGACATATCCAAAATCACATAACGAAGCTACAGAAATTGTCGGAATTCCATTCCGACCCCCGGATCAAAATCTCACCTATCGTTCGGATTCGCCAAAATTTCAAACTTCGGCATTTCAAGCCTAATTGAGCTAAGGACCTCCAAAATACATTCCGAACGCGCTCCCAACCCCCGAAATCACCCAACGGAGCTAATGGAACCATTGGATTTCCGTTCCGAGATCGTTAACACTATTCCGGTTGCGGATCATTTTCTATCTTTAAAGCTCTTATTTAGGGACTAAGTGTCCCAAAATACTCCAAATTTCAGGACCGACTCTCCCGGCAACCACAATAGCAGAAATGTACTTAGGGGAACAGTTAAATTGGGGATTGGGGCATAATTTTCTAAAACGACCGGCCGGGTCGTTACATCTTCCCACCCTTAAAAGATTCGTTCGTCCTCGAACGAGCATAGAAAATATACCTGGAGTAGTGAAAAGGTGAGGGTACTGGCTGCGCATATCCTGCTCAGTCTCCCAAGTCGCCTCCTCGACCGGCTGGCCCCGCCACTAAACCTTTACCAAAGCGATGTTCTTTGACCTTAGCTTTCTGACCTGCCTGTCTAGAATGGCTACTGGCTCCTCAACATAAGACAGATCCTTGTCTAGCTGAACATAAGTGAAATCCAACCCATGTGACGGGTCACCATGGTATCTCCGAAGCATAGAGACATGAAATACGGAATGGACTCCGGCTAGGCTGGGAGGTGAGGCCAACTCATAAGCAACCTCCCCAACATGCCTCAAAATCTCAGAAGGGCCAATAAATCTAGGACTCAGCTGAGCACATTAGCCTGATATATCTGAAGATATTCCCTTTTATTTAAACAATTAAGTCTTAGAGCCTAATTCCAACATCTGGAATTCTTTGTCAGGCTTGTTTTCATCAAGAGATCACTCAATATTCCTCAAACACCGTCCTCAAACATGACTGCATAATCTTGCTGGATCCTTACCTTGCAACACAAAATCCATAGGACCACGATAATATTTTATGATCAAATTAGCCAACAAAAAAAACAAAAAAAAAATTCGACGAACCAGATGCTCCCATTGCACCTCACGATCTACATAGGTCTCGTTCCAAATTTTAAAATTCTGACACGACGGAAGAGATGTGCCGATACCCATAACCAACTACTGAGTCAACAATTCATTGGGTCTATATTCCTGACAAGATCCATTACCTTGTCCTAAACCAGAGGATGATTATTTCCTCTATAATATACTTCATATAATCAGTTTGCACTGACCCCAAATCACATAATCTCATCTCACCCGGTACGAACTGCTCAGGCGATAAGCCACATCAGACATAATCAAAAGTCCCACAAGATGACACAATGTGCCAGTAGGCTACTGATTCGTACGTGATACAAAAGGAAGGCGAACACTAGAGAGAAATATTCAACTCTCACATTAACATGGACCTCCTCAGAAAATAGGAAACATAACACATAAAAGCAATTATAGACACTAAAATAAACATCACACTATTGCGGCGTGCAATCCGATCTCAACAATATAACCATGGCGGCGTGCCACCCGATCCAAACAATATAACCATGGCGGCGTGCCACACGATCCAAATAATATCACACTGTTGCGGCGTGCAACCTGATCCCAACAGTATACCCATGGCGGCGTGCCACCCGATCCCAACAATATAACCATGGCGGCGTGCCACCCGATCCCAACAATATAACCATGGCGGCGTGCCACCCGATCCCAACAATATAGACTCACACAAGGAGTCATATGTCGAGCTGAATAGCTCATCACATCAAAATACTGAATGTCGATCATAAGCACACTAAGGTGCATGATATCAGACTCAATGAAAACATATAGCGCTATAGGCTATGAACTCAAGCACAACTGAGGTGCGATATAAGATATGAGCCTCAAGAGCCATCATGCTCATATAACATCACCGCTGAGCGGAACCTCAACACATAAGGAACTTACCAAGTCGTCGCACACTCATAGGCTCAATATATCTTTACATGAATTAACTAACCGCGAAATAAGGCCGCGACTATCCCTCCACAAAGGGCGCATTGCTGGAAAAAACACAATCGGCCTGATGCAAGGCTCACTTCCACATTTAAATCTATCCACCGACCTTAAGTCTATCCTGGTCGTGCCAAGCTAAGTCAATAATATTTCACAGGTCTATAACCCAATAAGCAGAGTGCCCTCCAACATAAATTCTCAATTGAATAATATCACCAAAATCCTTATACTTGGTTTAAATTTCTAACCAATCAAGTGACTACAAGTCACACCTATACAATCTTCTTGTGGGTCAAGCTCCCACTATCTTCCGAATAATTAAACGGGCCTGCACATTCAACCTACCGGCTGCACTAACACTGAAAAGCGATAAGGAGTCCCTAACCGGGATGCAAAGCCTTTCTCACAGAACACCGATCTCAAATGATACTAATGTTAATACCCATCTTACTCAAAACACTGAAACTCCTTTCCTGCTCATCCGAGCTCTTTATATCACATTCATTGACCAAACTGTGACCTTGGTCCTTACTTCAAATTTCATATTACTCACTGCACATCACGTGCTGATATACGATAGACACAATTTCCATCATAGCTCTAGAATTGACGATAGGCTAATACTTCATCACATAAGACCTTCCATTTAACTCACTACAGGAGAGCTATAACAACATACGGTGAATTCTCATAGCCATCGAATATGCCAATATCTAAGTAGTGGTCCAAGCCACCATAACCCTTCCCGAGATCTGCCTACTCGTAACAGGCCCTTAACAGAAGAATACTTCAGAATAACATCAATCACTGCGGCCGACAAGTCTCAAATGCACCGCCACAAATCACATGCATAACTCGATCACGTTGCATGAACCGATCATTGACATCAATATGCCAACTCAGCTATGGCTAATCAATCTACTTCCTTCCGGTTTATCCTGGATTGCCTTAGAAATGTAAATATCTCCCTTCAATACCTAGTTTATTCCAACTGCACTCACTCCGAGTGACCTTAAATCATGAGGCCATGCTATCTCAAGAACGACGACCATTTCATGTCTCTCAAATACTACACCACAAGTCAAAACATCATAGATCGTTTTGTGCCTTTCTTCATAAGTTGCTTCAAAAGCTTGAGCCTCAACTGTACTTATAGACTCGGAATTATCAGGCACCACACTTTACCTCTTGAATTCACTAGGACCGCTATTGAGAACCATCCGGTTCTAACTTGCCCCAATATGTAACCACTCTACTGAATCTCATAACATATGAATACCCTCTCGATAAAGCCCCCAGCAGAACCAGTTCCCGCGAAGCCTGCACCTATACGAGGCATAAATCATGAATTTTTCCCTCAAGTTTGAACATGAGCCAGTAAGGCTAAACATAACATGCATTCAACAATACATATACTCAAATTACCACACATGGTCCTTTTCCCGTGGCTGCAATAACCCATTAATACGCTAGTATCCAGAATTCACGCAAGTAATTAGCCATGCGACCCAAATCATTAGCGGTGAGACTCTCCCACTAGCTCAAAGCCACTATTACACGACTCTCGAGCACATTAGAAACATTCACTCAAGTCATCAACTCTTATTCAGCTGCAATTCACTTGAACCTACGAACATAATCACTTGTGCCCTATTAGCACTCTGACCCTATAGGGTCTGACCTCATTCCGATACAACCAAGCATCTTCCCGCTCTATGTATCGAGCATTCTTTACCACGACAGCTTAAGACATACTGTGATTCACACACCTACGAAGCACCATGTAGCCTTTGCCGAAGTCTTCCCTGCTGATAATGAAATGTAGAATTATTATGGACACAGGAACATCAAAAGTCCCAACATCATACCATACGAGTCTCGACTATTACTCATCCACAAGTTTCAAAGTACTTTTTAAATAGCACCTAAATACAGCATAGGCCAAATCTGATATGACACATGACCCATAATTTGATCGTTGATAGTGAAATCCTTTCACTTGGCATGAAGCCATAAGATACATCTTGCTAATCCATGATACTAGCCTTTATCATTCATACGTCTTCATCATAAGACAGCCTAAGACATTCGTTTGGTACATGTCCTTCTTAAGACAGTTAAACTCATTTCCCCCAGTATTTCTGCTAGCTGCATCCTTCTCTAAATAGATATCTCATATGAACCATATAGTCTTCATTACCACCAACTATCTTTAGTTCCACATCCACCTTGTGATTCTACCATTATCGTGATGATTAGGCAGTTAAGTAAACCTTCTCAAGACCGTACTTATCAACCAATGTCTGAACCTAGTGCACCCCCATGTGCACAATTGAAGATTTCTCAATTCTCTTGCATTATCGATATGGATGACACGCGGTAACAATGGTTGAGTAAATTCTTGACTCCCTTGAAATTCCTCTACAGCATCACGAACCGTCGGCGCATACTTGATACCGAGTGCACAAAATTCAATACACGAGTGGATGCAAAAGAACGTATGACATAGGCTCCAACTGAATAAATGGCGCACGTTAAGGAATTCAAAGAATTGAAGAGTTTCCTAAACAGATACATAGCCCCTCGTAAATAAATACAGACGTCTCTGTATCGATCAACGAGAATCTAAGTAACCGGTCTGTGTCCCGTGACTCCTATGAACCTAGAGCTCTGATACCAACTTGTCACGACCCTAGTTCACCAATCGTGAACATGTCGTGATGGCACCCAGCCCCCACGACTAGGTAAGCCTAACACGTTGCGGAATATACAAGTCTATGAACTTTAAACAAGAAATAGCAGAAAAATAATATAAATAGAAATGTAATCCGTGCCGCTTGGCACATACACTCGTCAACACACTGTATAAAACACCACCAAGACCCGGAATCCCACGGGCAACACAGACTAAAAGAGAGTATACAACCGTGGCTCTATGTGTGAAGAGTATCTAACAACAAAATGAAGGAAAACATCTACTAATACTATCAGAATAGAAGGAGGGCCTCAGGATCCGCGGACGAAGCAGATCATACCTCGAAGTCTCTGAATGCGCTGCTGAATCACCTAGTATGAGCCTGTCCTGATGTACTTGGATCCGCACAACAAAAGTGTGCAGAAGAGTAGCATGAGTACACCACGGCGGTACTCAGAAAGTGCCAAGCCTAACCTCGATGGAGTAGTGATGAGGAAGGTCAGGGCCCTACTGAGAAAACAATAATATAGTGATGATAACAATAAAAAACAGTTTAAATGATAATAACTTCCGCAATAGCAACAATAAAATGATTACTGCAACCGTCTACAATTAAGCTAACAACAAATAACTAACTCAATAAAACACGTCCAGGACCTGTGGGAATCGAACCCACCGTCCCATTGATAGTACCTCTGGGTCTCCGGGAATCGAACCCGCAGCCCATGTCTCAATAAATAATCAATAACTCGGGATCTCCGGGAATCGAACCCGTAGTCCCTACCAATAACTCAGGATCTCGGGAATCGAACCCGTAGTCCCTACCAATAACTCAGGATCTCGAGAATCGAACCTGTAGTCCCTACCAATAACTCAGGATCTCGGGAATCGAACGCGTAGTCCCAACCAATAACTCAGGATCTCGGGAATCGAACCCGCAGTCCCTACCAATATCCCTCCGGGTATCTGGGAATCGAACCCACAACCCTGGGTCTCCGGGAATTGAACGTGCAGTCCACAAGCACATCAAATAAAGGAATACACAGAGAGAATAAATTATGCTTATCTATAACTTCACCGAAAAATAGTGCCAATAAATTTCAAGAAGTTCAAATAAGACAATTAGGCAACTAAACAGTTAAGTACTACCTAATCATGCTTTTCTAACTACTACCGGGTAAAATATCAAATTAACAGCTAAAGACAGTGTAAGGCTCCGTAAAATTTTTGTGCATAAAACCTAGTAGATGTGGTGTCATGGTCCGAATGATGTGTTAGGAATGCGTAGAATTCTTCGCGGCGAGCTTGCGAGCCGCGGTTCGGACCCTTGGTAGTGATTTAAGTTTCAAAAATGTAGAGAAATAATTTTTCCGAAAAAGTGTCAAATATGCGGTCAAGAATGCGACCGCAGAATCAACATGCGGACCGCATTCTGACCGCAAATCGTTCCAGAGAGTTTCCCAAAAATCTGTCAAATGTGCGGTCGATATGCGATCGCAAGTCAAATCTGCGGTGCATTTTGCGACCGCATATCAGACATGCGGTCCGCATAGTGACCGCATTCCTTAACAGAAACTGCTCAACTTTGAGGCCATTCTGCGGTCACTTTGCGGACCGCATGTGGGTTCTGCGGTCGCATAGTGACCGCATATTCGACCCCGGCCCAGATTTTGTAACATTTTGACCCGATCTCTTCTTTAATATAACACCTTTCTTCTTCATTTTTATCATATCACCTCACCAAAATTAGAGAGAGAAGAGAGGGTTTTTAGAGAGAGAAATCTTTCATCTTCAAGGATTTGTTTCAACTACTTAATTCCAAGGATTCTAGGGCAAAGATTCAATATCCCCAATCTTTTCAAGGTAAAAACCCTAACTATTTTCTTTGATTTTCAGTTTTAAATTGGGTAAAGAGAGGTTTGCATATAATAGCTTTTGAAAATAGAATTTTTACACTCATGCATGATTATTTAACTTGATTTCTAGTAAAAAAAGAAGTGAGTAGAAGTAAGAGTCTTCAAGAACAAGGTTGGCAAGAATAGGACATCTTGGGTAAGCATAAAGTAGAAAGTTAACGGGAGAAAACTCACCACCAGGTATGTATGGCTAATTTTGATTCTTGTGAAATCGCCCTTATGTGTAAAATTGTTTGGCATGTGTTGATTTGAGAAATTGTATGTGATTATTTGATGTTGTTGTTGGATATTCAAAGTTGTTGTTGAACTATGAGTGTTGTGGTATGAAATATGAACCGAAAGGTAAATGAGAGTTGAATTGGGTAAAGAATTTGTGAATAATGATTATGATTGCCTATATGGCACCTTGTGGAAAAGAAAATGAAACACTTGAGAATTGGTTTATTGTGAAAAGAGATGAAACACTCGAATTATGGAAAATTGTTGAATATACATGTGTGAATATTCTTGAATGTGGAAACATTGTAACTTGGTTGTGATATTGGCTTGAGAAGTAATTGAGAACATGAAACAATGTGCAAGTTGCTTATTTGGACTTGTTGAAATTGTGTGTAGTACCTTATCTGCTGTTTGAAATTGTTGTGTTTTCAACCGTAAGGCGGGGTCGTGTTGCGCGCCGCAACGTGGTGAAATAAGGTTTGGGTTGGGGTGATAAGGGTGGCCGAGGTAATAAGGGTGGTCAGGGGCAATAAGGATGGAAAGCGATCGAAATCGCCATTGAAAATTGATACATAAATCAATAATGTGAAATTGTGAAAGGAGACAGCAGGAGAGTTTGCAACCTGTGGGGCACTGATTGCCCCTTTGTTTGACTACATGTGCTTTACGTGATTGATTGGTTATTGTTAAATTGGTTGATTGTAGAAAGTGCTTTGTGTTGAGAATTATTTGAAATAAGGAAAATGTGGAAACATGGTTGGGTGGCTTAATTAATTGTTGATGTAATTTAATGGCTTGAGTTTACTTGGGACAAAGTTTGTCCATACATACCAATACAATTCAAGTGTACTGACGTCCCTTTTGCCGGGGACGCTACATTCGTGTTATGATTGTAGGTGGATCGATAGCAGGCACTTCAGCTCATCGGCAGTAGTATCCTTCTCCTTCCACTGCCCGTTTTGGTGAGCCCCTTTCTTCCTCGGGGCACAGTGTGGCTCATGCCACTTTTATTTCAGACTTTCTTTTGGATTTTGTAAGGTATAGCGGGGCCTTGTTACCGGCAAGTATTGTATTTCCCTTTTGTATCCTAGAGGCTCCGTAGACATGTAAACTGTGGGATTGTGGCCTATGTACATGTATGGGGCGTTGTAAATATAAATTATGAACTTGTTAGTAAATAAATCACATGGTTATGTTTATGCATTGTGAAATCAGTCATTGTTGGTAAGATATTTTGGTTAATGAGTAACAGTCAACACAGGGGTAACGCGTGGGAATGGAAGGCACCCAGGTCCGCTTGACTGGGGCAACCCGGTCAGGCGCCGGTCATGTCCCTCGATTTGGGGCGTGACAGACAGGAATATCACTCATTGAACATTTTAAATAACGTATGTGTTCAACAACCAGCGCATGTACACGCCCGTCACCTCGCGTACAAGGCATTTAAACTATCACACAATATCCTAGGGGTGAAATTCCCCCACACGAGATTAGACAAGCCACTTACCTCAATTCCGGTACAAAACCGCTAAGAATAACCCTCTTGCCACGAATGTCGGCCTCCACAAGTGTAGTATCTGATAAAAATCAATAGAATCACATAAAAATAGGCCAATTGGGCATTACCCAATCAAAATAACTCAAAATACACCAAAATCCACAAGTTGCCAAAACCCGACTTTCGGTACGCTTATCAAAAAATCACGAAAATTATATATTCGGGTTCCTTATCTCAATACGAGTCCGTGCATATAAAATTTATCGAAATCGGACTCCGTTTGCCCATTCAAATCAAAGATTTCCTAAATTTTAGGCCTAGGGCTAAATCCTCCATAAATTACCCCAAATTCCTCCATTTTCATGATATAATTGCATAATATTATCAATACTAATCATAAGATGAGTCCATAGATGATTACCCGATGATTTCCATTGAATCTCCCTCAAAAATTGCCCAAATAGCCTCTTAAGCCGAGACCCCAAATGTGAAATGTTTCTAAAATTTTCTAACTTCTGATACAATTAATCATCTGCGATTTTCGCTTCTGCGGACCATTTCCGCCTCTACGGAACCGCTTCTGCGACCACGTGGTCGCTTCTGCGAACTCCAGGCCTGGCTGGCCCATTTCGCTTCTGCGAGCCTAGGGTCGCTTCCGCGAGGCCGCTTCTGCGAAATCTCTTCCGCTCCTGCAGAACATTCTACTTCCGCGCCTCGGAGTCTGCTCCTGCGGACTCGCTTAAGCGGTCAATATTCCTCTTCTGTGGAACTCCCCTTCGCGACCCTGGACCGCTTCTGCGATCCTCTTTCCGCATCAGCGATACCGCCTCTGCGGACCAGGATCCGCTTCAGCGATCACTTCCGCTCCTGCGTTCACTTGTCCGCTCCTGCGGACTCGCTCCTGTGCTCCCATTTCCGCAGGAGCAAAAACAACAGAACAGAACCCAAACCTGCAATTTTTCATGTTTTCTTCCGTTTAACCATCCGAAAACACCCCGAGGCCCCCGGGACCCCAACGAAAACCACCAACATATTCCAAAACACGATACGGACTTGTTCCAATCATAAAAACACGTCTAACAACATCAAAACCCATAATTCACATCGAATTCAAGCCTAAATTTCTTAAAACTTTCCGAATTGCACATTCGATCAAAAACCCGACCAAACGACGTCCGAATGACCTGAAAATTTGCGGACATATCCAAAATCACATAATGAAGCTACAAAAATTGTCGGAATTCCATTCCGACCCCCGGATCAAAATCTCACCTATCGTTCGGATTCGCCCAAATTTCAAACTTCGGCATTTCAAGCCTAATTGAGCTAAGGACCTCCAAAATACATTCCGAATGCGCTCCCAACCCCGAAATCACCCAACGGAGCTATTGGAACCATCAGATTTCTGTTCCGAGATCGTCTTAACACTGTTTTGATTGCGGATCATTTTCTATCTTTAAAGCTCTCATTTAGGGACTAAGTGTCCCAAAATACTCCAAATTTCAGGACCGACTCTCCCGGCAACCACAATAGCAGAAATTTACTTAGGGAAACAGTTAAATTGGGGATTGGGGCGTAATTTTCTAAAACGACCGGCCGGGTCGTTGCAATTGTAATTTCAACATAAAATTTAAACATACATTCTTCAAATAACAGAATAAACCAATAAGATTCATATTATTTCATAAAAAAAAACTCCAGATTACATGCCAATCGCTAATAATTGCGAATTCTAATCACTAGTTAAACACTCTAAGAATAGGAATCTGATACTTACACTAATATTTCAAATATGCTAGTTGTAAACTTATTTGTTGCTTAATGTTAACTAAAGGAAAGCAATGTCAGAATACCAACTGGATTGGCTTGAATTATTTTCAACTACTAAACTCTAAATTATACTATAAATAAATCATTGTTAAATGAGACTAAATAACAAAGCAGTTTAAACTTATTCACTTATTTCCTTTTTGAACTAATCGATCCTAAATCAGAACTTAGTTAACTGAGGTAGTTAATTACCAACTCATATATTTATACCGGTTTCATAAGTGAATTAATTTCAGTGTTAGCCTATTTTGAACTTGGATTAAGTGATAGTTATTTCTATTTACTTATTACTACTATACTAGCTACTCTATTTTTAACTCGACTTCATATAGGTATTAGTTGTTACAATCCATCCTAATGAATTACAAGGATTCTAAAATATAACAATTACAAAGCTAAAAAGGAAAAACAGAGGTAAAATCATTCAAATAGCTCATGCGATTTCATTTCTTCAAACAATGTGCGACTACATCTTCAGGAAATGAAAGTGTACCTGATTCAAAAACAATCTATGAGTCTAGGCTTTGAGGATGAAGAATAGTTAGCAAAATAACAACAACAGAGCAACAAACAGAATACCAAATATAACAGTCCAGCAAATCAGCAAAGCAGAATCGAAGAGCTCAAGCAGAATCCAAATGAGTTGAAAGATAATTGACCCAGCAGGAACTCCCAAATTAATACCCAAAGTAATCTGCTAAGTATTGTAGTGTATAGAACCATATTTCTAAATTTCAGAGTTGAACCCCCTTTTTCAGAATGTAATTTTTCTGCCCTTAAAAATCTGGACCTAAAGATCAACCTCTATTTCTAAATTTCAGAGTTGAACCACTTTTTTTAATTCGAAAGTCTGGACCCTTTTTCAAGCTCTCTAATGTCCTATTTATAGACTGGTTTTGAGGTGGAATTGAGGGGAAATTCAAATAAGTTATTTTCAATCCCCTCCCCTTATTCTTTTAATTATTTACAAATTAGTTCCTTAAATGTGTATTGACATGCCTTAGAGCCCTTGCTAGAAGGTTCTAGGTAATTCTTTAGTGTTCTATTAGGGGTATTTTACCAGGTTACCCTCACTTGCTAAGTTTTATTTCAAGATTGCCTTTTCATTATGCCCAATTTGTCCTTTATTTTGTAGTTAATCATAGGAATACTATGCTCTAAAGTCATTTTTAACCCTGTAGGTTCTATTAAATCTTTAATAATGCCATTTATTATTTCCTGTTATACCCTTACTATTTTTCTCATTTTACCCGACCTACTAAGGTCTTGGCAGACTAGGGTTAAGATTTATTTAACTAGTAGCTACTTTCTATGACTAATTTAAGACTTTGCCATATTTAGCCCCAATCCCTTATTTAACATATAACCCTTTATTAACACAAGGCAACTAATTAACCAACAAATAAAAGCTTCACAACTAATCAGCATAACCAACTCCTAACAAAGATAACCACTTTTAACGACCAAACTTTACTCCTTCCAAAATAGCCACATATTTAGCTTTCAGAACTAACCACAAAATCTTTACAACTATGACCCAAATCACAAAAGCATCAAAGATTCAGAATGGACTCACAAATGAATCAGATTACCAATATAGGCAGTTCATGTTATTTTGCACATATAGCCTTAATCACAAATCAATTTTCAATCAATTATAACTCAAAGGGAAAAATTGATAATGGTTGAATCCCAATTAATCAAAGCTTAATTTTAGACAGAGCATGATGAAAAAACACATAAAAAAGCATATTTAACCACGATTCATACGTAATACGCATTAGGAAACCTAAGAACACTTAACATATTTAGGCATGTGTAACAGAACAGAGGTAGATCTTAAGCATGCAGAAGAGATAGGCTCACAAGAATATCAAGAACATATCAAAAAGAACATTTTTAGAATCAGACAGACAAAGAAAACAGGAACAAGGATACTAAAACTTAGCTTTTTTTAGGGCTTTCTTTTATTTTTTTCCTCTTTATTTCTTCTTTTTCTTTCTTTATTTACAGATCTCCAAAATTTTGGAGACATGCCATCTTCTGACTGTTGATCTTGTCCGATGAGGCTTCTTTTGAGTTTTGGTTAGGTAAGGGGTGGTCTGGGGCTTGGTTTAGTGACTTTGGGGTGGGGGTTATTTTTGGGTGCTCGCCGGAGTAGGGTTCCGGTGAGCCTTTTTGTTATATTCAACGAGTTTTAGTTATATTCGAGATCAGCCAACTAGAAGAGGTGAAAGATCTTTTCAAGGCGGTCTTATGGTTTAACTGCGAAGGCTGGTTGATAGATTTGAGGTCGCCGTCTAGGGTTGCGGCGATCGGAGTTTCAAGAAAAGAGGGGATTTTTTGTTTACTGGGGTTTTTATGGTGGTTGAAAGGTTTGGTTGCTAGGGGTGAAGTGTTTGGTGGCTACTTGAGCCGGAGACGATGGTGGTTTTAGGCCAGTCCGGCCAGTCTCCATGGGAGACTTAAAGATGAAGAAGATAGAAAGGGAGTCAGCTAGGGTTTACATATGTGTATATGTGTATGTTAGTATAGGTGTTTTGACCGGAGATGAGCATATTTATACTCCCCTTATCTCGTGTAATCCTGGCCTTTGGATCAACTATGATCAACGGCCAGGATCTTCTCTTTTTAAACGACACTGTTTAATTAAATGAAAGATAGATTTATGTCCGTTAGATGTTTAATATTGAACGGCTAGGATTATTTTAACATACTGCGTCGTTTGGCTATTAATGAGATTCAATGCCATCCGTCTGATCATTCCTTTAGACAGCTCAGATTGGTCTTCTATACAGCGCCGTTTGATTTTTAATGACGCCACTTCATCTGGTTCGTTAGATTGATTTCATCGACGGCTGAGATTTTAATGCCCTGTACACCGTCGTTTGGCTATGGACTTAGGCGGACTAGGCTGGTCTTTGGGCCTATTATACTTGGGCTTATTCAATTGTGTATATATTTCACTTCATAGCCCAAGTTGTTATTGTATTTTTGTATTTTGTCTTGTATTTTAATTATTTCTTGTATTTTCTTTTGTATTTTATTTTTCTCTTTTTGTATTTGTTTTCAATTGTTATACTTCTTTTATTTCCTATTTTTTCCTGATTTTTCTGGTATTTTACGATATTTTTGCCATTTTCTTTTGTTTTTTCGGTATTTTCTATTTTTTGCTGATTTTCTAAATTTTCATATTTTTGTGACATTTTCTAATTGATTCCTTTTGTAGTTTTTAATTTCACATTTTAAAAAAGAATACACAAGTATCACACAATTGCACACCAAAACTATTTTTGTATTTATTTATATATTTATATTGGAATTTATTTGCTTAGGGCAAAAATCAGATGTTCACAGCTGCCCCTCTTTGCTCGGGAACACCAAGAGTTTCAGTGCAAAGATAAGTGAGCATTAATGAGAGATTTTTGCCCACTGGCATATTCCCTAAGAAGTATTTTGAAAAATTTTTGACCGCACCCTGCTTCAGAGGTTGCCTACATATCCTGGGCTAAACAGGAATCAGGTCAGTGTAGTTCGGGAAGGTCTGATAGTTTGAAACTACCAAGACTTGTGGTTGCTGCTGTTGTTGCCATAATCACTGACTAACCCCTTATTACACCGGGATAAAATGAAAATAAAGAAGCTATTCTAAGCTATGATCTTATGAATTATAAGAGAATCCTATCTATGACTTGTCTTCTTGCATTGTCTAGCTTTCCATATCACATGTTGCTCTTTATTTGCATCCTTCTTTTTGTGGATTTTTGATTTTTTCTTGTTTCTGATATATTGCTTCCATTCCTTCATGTGACTTCAAAATGTGCTTCTTGCTTCCAGGTCGATACCTGTTTAAAACAAAACAAAAACAAAGAAAACTTTTTTCTCTGCCCCAGTGTGAGGCTTTCCATATGTTATGGTGTTACTCTTGTTAGAAAACAATTAAAATGTTAAAAAGTATTCCCTCGTTATACGGGTGGGCACCTGAACAAAAATTAAAATTCTGAAAAGTATTCCTTTGTTATACAGGTGGGTGCCTGAACAAAAATTAAATGCTGAAAAGTATTCCCTCGTTATACAGGTGGGCGCCTGAACAGAAATTAAAATGCTGAAAAGTATTCCCTCGTTATACAGGTGGGCGCCTGAACAGAAATTAAAATGCTGAAAAGTATTCCCTTGTTATACAGGTGGGTGCCCGAACAGAAATTAGAATGCTGAAAAGTATTCCCTCGTTATACAAGTGGGCGCCTGAACAGAAATTAAAATGCTGAAAAGTATTCCCTCGTTATGCAGGTGGGCGCCTGATGCATGAAAAAATGAAAATGCAGAAAAATATTCCCTCGTTATCTAGGTGGGCGCCTGATGCATGAAATGAAAAATGCAGAAAACTATTCTCACGTTATCCAGGTAGGCGCTTGATGCAAGAAATGAAAATGCAGAAAATTATTCCCTCATTATCCAGGTGGGCGCCGATGCATGAAATGAAAAATACAGAAAAATATTCCCTCATTATCCAGGTGGGCGCATGATGCATGAAACGAAAATGTAGAAAAATATTCCCTCATTATCCAGGTGGGTGCCTGATGCATGAAATAAAAATGCAGAAAAATATTCCCTCATTATCCAGGTGGGCACCTGATGCATGAAATGAAAAATGCAGAAAAATATTCCCTCATTATCCAGGTGGGCGCCTGATGCATGAAATGAAAAATGCAGAAAAATATTCCCTTTTTGATAACTGAGGTGTGAATCTTGAAAAGACAATACCTTCATTGCTGTTTGGGTAGGTTCCTGATATTTTGAGTGAGTCCTCCTCTGTGGATTCCTCCTTTTATTGCTGTTTTTTCTTTTTGATGTTTTCTCCCACATTCGTCACATTCACTTTAAAGTGATTAGTGAGAATTTGAATCTTTTGTCCCTGTCTAAATCAGTGAATAATCTTATTAGTGATAAAATGATGGTTAGAAACTGGCATTCTTGTTGGCCCTGCTTCCATCGTCTGCGTCTTCTTGTTTCATTCTGCTTTGCAGTTCATTGCCAGGTTTTCTCGATTTTCTCTTGCACTCCTCTTTTGCTTTTCTTTTTTTGTTTCTTTTCCAGTCATTTTCAATCGTCTTTGATTGCCATCGATTTTTTTATTTTCTCTTTTCCTTTGACCCAGTTTTATTACGCCTTTTAACATGAGAAGCTAGTAGTTAGCTTTGAACTGACAATTGGTTTTGATCAATGAAATGCAAAAATATGAATTTGAAGGGGTAAGGGTATTTTGAAGTAAATACAGAGCTTATATGGGTATGACGACTGATTGTTTTGACCATGCCATGTATTTAAATATCCGACCCAGTTTGTCCAATCGAATCGTTGCTATCTCGTTTTCCTTCAACCCAAACCTTTCTTATTTTTTGCTGTTCTCCCTCTTTCATCAAAATATTCCTCACATTCGCCTTATGGTGCCCGTTAAGGTTTTCACCAATGAGACTCTCTCATTTATTTTTCTCTCACCTCACATTCGCCTTATGGTGCCCTTTAGGGTTTTCACCAATAAGACTCTCTCATTTTTATTTTCTCTCATCTTACATTCGCCTTATGGTGGCCGTTAGGGTTTTTACCAATAAGACTCTCTTATTTTTATTTTTCTTTATTTTGTTTCCAAATCTCTCGATATTGTCCATGCCATGTTTTTCCTTATTCTTATTGTATCATCATTTTCTTGAAATTAATCAGAAGGTCTTTCTTTGGACTGTAATGTGGCTTTTGGATGGGTTTAGAAAGAAAGGTATAAAGGCTCAAATTTTTTTTATGAGGGTTCAAAAATATTTACAACTCTCGGAATTATAAACATAACTTCTGCCCCAGTTTCAATATTTGGGAAATCTTGGATTTTATTTCTGTCGTGACTGAACCTCACTGAGGCTGCCTACATACCATTTCGGGATCAAGTCAGACGTAGTTCAAACCCTAAGGTTTCTTCGTCATTTGACCTTTTCCCGATTTTCTTCTGTATACTTTTTCTTTTTTCTTTTTTTTTGTTTTTTTCATCATTTTTCTTTCATTTTCTTCATTCTCATTTTCTCATTCTCTTTTTTTCTTCTTTTTTTTCTTCCAATTTCTTGTTCATGATTGATTCCGAGAGAGGGATATGAAAGAATAATGCAATAAGGCTCAACATGGGTATCAATAGATAAAGTGTTTAGGTAGAGAATAAAATGCCTTCACTATTTCAATTTCAAAATTACGACAAATACAATTGTACATATGAAAAAAGGAATCATACATAATATCTCTTGACTACATCTGAGTTGATAACAGTCTCTACACATTTTCCTTCAACATCTGTTAAATATAAAGCTCCGTTGGACAATACCCGTGACACCATGAATGACCCTTGACAATTAGGTGCAAACTTTCCTTTTGCTTCGGCCCAGTGAGGCAAAATACGTCTTAGTACCAACTGTCCAACTTTAAATTTTCGTGGACGTACTTTCTTGTTGTATTCTCTGGCCATCCTCCGCTGATATAATTGTCCGTGGCAGACTGCCGCTAGCCTTTTCTCATTAATCAAGCTCAATTGTTCTAGTTGAGATTTTACCCATTCATCATCATCAATTTCAGCCTCAGCTATGATCCGAAGGGAAGGTATTTCAATTTTTGCAGGTATGACGGCCTACATTCTGTACACCAATGAATAAGGTGTTGCACCAATTGAAGTACGTACAGTTGTACGATAACCCATGAGAGCAAATGGTAATTTTTCATGCCACTGTCTTGACTCTTCCACCATTTTCATGAGAATCTTATTAATATTCTTATTCGCAGCCTCCACTGCTCCATTCACTTTAGACCTATAAGGTGTAGAGTTACGGTGTAGGATTTTGAACTTTTGACATGCTTCTGCCATGAGGTGACTGTTCAGATTTGCTCCATTGTCTGTGATAATCACCTTAGGAATTCCAAAGAGACAAATGATATTTGTGTGCATGAAATCCACTACCGCCTTTTTTGTCACTGCTTTAAATGTTTTCGCTTCCACCCATTTAGTGAAATAATCAATTGCTACCAAGATAAATCTGTGCCCATTAGATGTTGCGGGCTCTATTGATCCGATGGCATCCATGCCACAGGCTACGAATGGCCACGGTGTTGACATTGTATGCAACTTATAGGGTGGGGAGTGAATCAAATCTCTATGTATCTGACATTGGTGGCATTTCCGCACATATCTAATGCAATCACGCTCCATGGTGAGCCAATAATATCCCGCTCTCAGTATTTTCTTGGCCAAAATATATCCGCTTATATGAGGTTTACAAACTCCTGCATGTACTTAAGCCATAATTGTGTTAGCTTGCTGTGCATCTATACATCTCAATAAACCCAAGTCTGGTGTTCTTTTGTATACAACTCATCCACTGAAGAAAAATACATTTGCTAATCGCATTATAGCCCTTTTCTGATCCCCTGTTGCTTGCGCTGGGTACACTCCTATCCTCAAATATTCTCTGATATCATGATACCATAGCTCACCATCAAGTTCTTCTTCCACGGCGAAACAATAGGCATTTTGATCACGAACTTGTATCTGTAGTGGATCTATGTGAGCATTATCCGGATGGTGCAACATGGATGATAATGTGGCTAGAGCATCCGCTACTTCGTTGTGCATTCTTGGGATGTGCTTGAACTTTATGGATTGAAATCTCTGAGACAGTTTATGCAGACACTGCCGATAAGGTATAAGTTTCAAATCCCTTGTCTACCATTCTCCTTGAATTTGATGTATTAGGAGACCCGAGTCACCCATGACCAAAATATCCTGAACACAACATGTCTATTGCCATTCTCAATCCCAATATGCATGCTTCATACTCGGCCATGTTATTAGTATAGAAAAATCAAAGCTGAGCGGTAACATGATAATGCTGACCCATTTCTGAGATGAGTACTGCTCCAATCCCGACTCCTTTACTATTGACGGCCCCATCAAAGTACATTCTCCAGCCTGGCTTATCATCTTGCTCCACTTCTTCAATATTTATTGTCTCCTCATCAGGAAAATATGTCTTTAATGGTTCATACTCATCATCAACCGTATTTTCTGCCAAATGGTCAGCGCCTGCTTGTGCCTTCATTTCCGTACGAGTTACATAAATGATGTCAAACTCTGTAAGTAGAATTTGCCGTTTAGCGAGCCTTCATGTGGGCAAAGGCTTCTGGAATATATACTTCAGTGGATCCAACCGAGATATCAGATAAGTAGTATAAGACGACAAGTAATGTTTCAATTTCTGCGCAACCCATGTTAAAGCACAACATGTTCTCTCCAACTGAGTGTATTTTACCTCGTAAGATGTAAACTTCTTACTAAGATAATATATTTCTTGCTCTTTCTTCCCTGTTTCGTCATGCTGCCCCAGTAGGCAGCCAAAAGAATTATCCAATACAGTCAGATAAAGGATCAAGGGTCTTCCCGGTTCCGGAGGAACCAATACAGGAGGATTAGCCAGATATTCCTTGATTTTGTCAAATGCCTCTTGACATTCATCAGTCCAATTCACCGCAGCATCTTTCTTTAGTAATTTGAAAATGGGCTCACAAGTCGACGTCAACTGAGCAATAAATTTGCTAATATAATTCAACCTGCCCAATAAACTCATCACTTCTTTCTTGTTCTTCGGCGGAGGCAAATTCTGGATTGCTTTTATCTTTGACGAATCTAATTCAATACCACGCCGGCTTACTATGAACCCCAATAACTTTCCTGACGGCACTCCGAAAGCACACTTTGCTGGATTAAGCTTGAGATTATATCTTCGGAGCCTCTGGAAAAACTTTCTTAAATCCTTGACATGGTTACATTGCTTTTTGGACTTGATAATGACATCATCCACATATACTTCAATCTCTCGATGTATCATGTCATGAAACATAGTGGTCATTGCCCTCATATACGTAGCCCTGGCATTCTTTAACCCAAACGGCATCACCCTGTAGCAATATGTTCCCCAAGGCATGATAAAGGCCGTCTTTTCTTCATCTTCTTCGTCCATCAATATCTGATGATAACCCGCATAACAGTCCAAAAAAGAACCAATTTCATGTTTGGCGCAATTGTCGATTAATATATGGATATTTGGCAATGGAAAATCATCCTTTGGACTAGCTTTATTGAGGTGCTGATAATCAACGCACACCCTGGTTTTTCCATCCTTTTTTGGAACAGGCACAACATTAGCTAACCAGGTGGGATACTTGGTGTCTCGTATGACCTTTGCCTCGAATTGCTTGTTAACTTCTTCTTTTATTTTCACACTGATGTCCATTTTGAATTTCCTTAACTTCTGTTTTACCGGCCGGCATTCTTGATAAATGGGCAATTTATGTACCACCAAATCAGTACTAAGCCCGGGCATGTCATCATAAGACCAAGCAAATATGTCCGTGTACTCATGTAACAACCTGATTAAATCTTCTCTGAGGGAATACTCTAAATGCACACTAATCTTTGTTTCTCGGACATTCTCCTCACTTCCCAAATTAATTGACTCTATCTCATTTAAGTTCGATTTGGGTTTTTCTTCATAATGACTCAAATCTTTACTAATTTCCTCCAGTACTTCCTCATCCTCATATTCTACTTCATGTTCATTTTCAATTTCATGTATAACTATTTGATTATCAAGACTGGACTGGGAATCCTTCATGCATGACATATCATTGGAATCAGCAAATATTGAACTGTACAAAAGAAGAAAAATAAAATAAGGCAAAAATGGAAGAAGAAAAGAAATTGCAATTCATTGAATTTTCAAAAGGTAACAAGAGTTGGATACATTTGATTTGACGGGATATGGGATTACAATTTTAAAACAAGACAATTTTGGGAATGAAATATTAAAAGCCTACTACCACAACTCCCTCCTAATAGGAAGAGGAGTAGCTTCCCAGTTATTTAGCATAGTGTGGGGTCCCACGAATTGAACTTCCATTTTGTTTGTTCCTTCTCCCGTCTCCAACACATTCACATCTTCAAATAGCCTCTCAAATCTTGCTAGAAGCTCTTCATCCGGTTTTATCTCAGCATGGTTTGGCATAATAGTCGCCAGACGTCTCTGTGTACCAGGCTTGACAAAGGAGTTGGATAGTTTTGGGATAGGTTTGGGGAGGGACCACCCTTTCTTCTTCAATTTCTTAGCTCTCTGGATATTGGTAATGGTTGGCTTGAAACCCAAGCCAAAAGTATCAGTACTGCCTGGATGGTGGATCGGCTGTGTTATACCTTGCAAAGTTACTCCTAAGCCCTTTCCTGGAAAAAAACCCATTCTTTATCATCTCTTTGGCGACCATCACTACAGCAGGGGCTACCATGGGTACTGGCATGTTTTCTCCCTCAGATATTTTGTTCACAACCACGGTGTCTATTACTTGGTACACCCACAGACATTTATCTCCATCATCTTCCTCAAATGGTGTAATAGCATTGCAAACGTCATCTTCCCCGTGCACTATTATTTCTTGCTGCTCCCGATGCAAAGAAGATGGTACTTCTTTCGCAGCGTGGATCCACGGACGTCCTAACAAGAGGTTGTATGATACAGCAACATCCAGCACTTGAAACTCCATAGTGAAATCCACTGGTCTGATGTAAGCTCTAGTATGATATCCCCCACGGTGTTCTTTCCGCCTCTATAAAAACCCCTCACACATACACTGTTCCGATGAATTCTTTCATGATTGACTTTCAACTTCCCCAGGGTTGACAATGGACAGATATTGGCGCTTGACCCGTTGTCCACCAAAACATGGGTTACTACAGATTCTTCACATTTTACCGTGAGGTATAGTGCTTTATTATGCTCCATCCCTTCCAGTGGAAACTCGATGTCTGAAAATGTTATCTTATTTCTCTCAAAGATCTTGTTTGTGATTTTCTCCAGATGACATACCAATATCTTCTCTGGTACATGTGCTTCATTTAAAATCTTCATCAATGCCTTTCTATGTTCCTCATAATGAATTATCAGGGATAACAACGATATCTGCGCAATCGTCTTTCTCAATTGCTCAACAATAGAGTAGTCTTCAGCTTTCATCTTCTTCAAGAATTCCTCAGCTTCCTCCTCAATGACTGCCTTCTTCACGTAAGTTGGGTTTTCTTTCGCCACTTTTGTCTTTCTCAATTCATCCGGGGCAAAGCATCGCCCGAAGCGAGTTAAACCATGAGTTTTACAAATTTCACCTTTAACTTCTTTCCTTTTATACATCACTGTCACCTTACCATAATTCCACGGTACATCCTTGGCATTCACAACTGGCACTGCACAACTGGTTTGATAACCACTGACTCTACATAAGCTCCTTTCACAGTCAGTAAAGGCTTCACTCCAGGTACTATTAATTTTACGGGCCTAATCATTGATGGTTGTTTTGCTGGTAACTCAATTGACACTTTCTCTCTTTCAACTTCACCCTCAACCTTGTTGTTTGCTTTAATCGTGATCACTGTCTGAGAAGGTTTTATGCAACTCTCTCCCTGTTCTAGCTCTATCATATGTGTCTCATGATGTGCTGGCAAAGGATTCTGCGTTATATTGGGAGTTTCTGGAGCTTGCACCTCAATTCTCCTGGAGTCAATGAGTTCTTGTATTGCGGACTTTATGCGCCAACACTTCTCTGTATCATGTCCCGGTGCCCCAGAACAGTATTCACAACGGACAGATTGGTCTAGATTTCTGGGTGGAGGATTGGGAATTTTGGGTTCAATAGGGCTCAACATCCCTAGTTCTTTCAGATGGTAAAAATGACTGTTATATGATTCCCCAAAGGAGTGAATGTTCTCTTCCTTTGAGCCCTATCACCTTTTACTTCTGGATCAGGACGGAAGTTAGGTCGGTTTGGATTTCTATAGGTTTTTGAAGGCGGATAGGCATTTTGTGCATGGTAGACATTTTGTGGAGCTGGGGTACGCCATAAATGTGGAGGTGGTGGGTAAGGTTGAGCAGGTTGGACAGAAAATTGTAGACCGGTTGGAGGATAATATGGTGGAGGTGGATTATATGGTGCTGGTGGATATGGTTGGTATGGTCAAGGTTGATGATGATATGGGTTAGGGCCCCGGGACCAAGATCTACCTTCAATAACCGCCACTTCTTCCTTTTTCTTCTTTCCAATCGACCCTCTTGTTCCCGTCTATATTGCTTGGTTTGTAGCCTTGATGGCTGAGTAGCTCATAATCTTATTCGTCTTTAACCCTTCTTACACAAAGATTCCCATCTTTACTACCTCGTTAAAGGTTTTTCCAATTGCAGACACCAGATGGCCGTAGTATGTCGGCTCCAAAGCTTGTAAGAAACAATCCACCATTTCCCCTTCTTTCATTGGTGGGTCTACACGTGCAGCCTGTTCCCTCCACCTGAATCCATATTCCCGAATACTTTCTCCGGGTTTCTTCTCCATTTTACTCAATGATAACCTATCAGGGATAATTTCCAGATTATATTGGAAATGCTTGCAAATAATTGAGCTAAGTCATCCCAAATGAACCATCGGGTATGATTTTGTCGAGTATACCATTCCAATGCCGAGCCACTGAGGCTTTGACTGAAATAAGCCATGAGTAATTCATCCCTTCCTCCTGCTCCGTGCATTTTACTGCAGTAACCTCTCAGGTGGGCCACTGGATCTCCGTGACCATCATACATGTCAAACTTGGGCAACTTAAACTCGGCAGGTAGCTGTACCTCAGGAAACAAACATACGTCTTTGTATGCAACACTAACTTGGCCTCCCAGCCCCTGCATATTACGAAACAACTGCTCAAGACTCTTCATTTTACGGACCATCACTTCTTGTTCAAGGTTTCTAGCAGGTTTCTCCTCCTCTGTCATGTCTATGAGTGGGGTGTAAGAATTATGTTGCCTGAAAGTGGGTTCTAGCAGGTAGTAATGGGTATCTTGGACATGGAACACAGGTTCGCTGGAAGATTTGTGTAAAGTAGCTGGTGGCGGTGCCACGTATACTGGAGCGACCTGAGGTGGTGGTGGTGGAGCTTGTTTAGGAAAGGGTGGCGGTGCTTGTGATGTTGTAGCATTCTAATGCGGGTAAGTTGGATATATGGAGGATGAGTTCATAGTGGGTGGTTCTGGGTTTCGGTTCGGAGGAGGAATGTATGTAGGGTTGGCTGGGTAGGAAGGTAAGGGTTGACCCCTCGACCAAGCCTGGTACATCTCTGACATTTGCTGTTTCAATTTGTACATCTCTTCCTTCATACTAGTTACGTCCATAACTTCTTCCTCTTGTACCGGATCCACAATAGTAGGCTCGATTTCCTGAGTTACCGCTTTGGTCATGACTTTAGAATGTGTGTTGTAGTTGTGATGTGCCAGAATGCCAGTTGCTAACAGTAGATCTGATACTCATCAACAACAAAACTTGTTAAAAGTTAGATCATAAGGGATAAACATCACAAGTTCTAAAACCACAACATTTGCCTAGTAATTATGCATCATCCCGAGATTATTCTTCTTTGAACCGCCAACTTTCTTTTCCACTTTTGTTTTTCATCATTTTATTGCTTTTGTTTATTTCTTTTTCTTCTTTTCCTTTCCTTTTTCTCTTCTTTTTATTATTTTTGTTTTTCGTTCCTATGCGTTTGCCTATCGCCCAAGCAATTTGCATATATAAGAGGCAAAATAATAGCAATTTCTTTTGAATTTTCATTGATATTCAAACAACGGTTACAAATAATGTTATACTACAAATGGAGAAAGAAAATACAAATACAAAAATGCATGCCCTATGAATACATTAAAGCTCCTAGTGCTCGCGAGACATCGTTCGGTCTCGCCGCGGGCCTATATGCTAATCCACTTTGGAGTTTGTCCAGGTTGGTCATTACTTTCTTTTCAAAGATCATTGCTGCTGATGTGAATGTTGACTGAGACATATCTTCGCACAGTTGGCATTTCCTTGTGATGTATTGAGCAATGTTGACAATTCTTTCCCCTGATGACCCCTTTTTCTTGAAGCAACCTACCAATCTGTTCGGCACGAGCATCTAAGGTTTGCTGGTTCTTCTTTTGAAGTTGTTGTAGCTCCAATTCTAACCGATCCATGGCCATGTAGCAATGTTCTTTCTCTACCTCAAACTCTATGGCTTGTTTGCTACTTTTTACCTCGGTTGTAATGATCTTCTTCCTCAATCGGGCTACCTCAACATCACGTTCATCTTTTAAATGTTGAACCATTCGAACTCTTTCTTCAACATTCTTGGCCAATTGTTTCTAAACCCCGACTAATTCCTTCTAAACTTTATCTTGATCAAAGCTATAGTCATTCACTTTGCACCGAAGATTTTCAATTAGCTTTTCATCTCGGGCAAGTCGAACTGGGTTACGGTTGTTGTTTTCATCTTTGCAATCTGAGCCTTCAGGATTTCATTTTCTTTTCTCAGCTGTTTCTTTTCACCCTCATCGGCTGCCGCTTGTAAGGTGCTTTTAAATTTGAGGTCTTGGAATTGTTTCTCCAGCAAGCTGATTGTGGCTCGATATTCATTTTCTTTGGCCATCCAATCTTTTTGTTCCTTAGACTGCTCGGCCAACTCTTGAATGTGATGTCTCTTTATCGGTCTCTCATGCTCAACATCTCAGCGGTACCATGCGGCATACCTTGGTGATACTTCACCTCGAGCTCGGTTTCCCCCAAAAGTGTCAATTCTCAGGCATTAGCATGTATTCTAGATTTGCCAAATTCTTGCTTCCGGGAATTGCCCATCAGGACTGATTTCTACTGTTTGCAGGCTGAGGTCCCCATCTTTTGGTATGACCTGATATCTTCCGAATTGCTTTAATACCCGATATGGCTCATAAGGCTGGATTCTTTTAAGACCCATTATCAGAAAATGTGACCCTTCTGCTAGCATGTATATAACTTCGTTGAGAGGCAACCATACGTATGCCCAATCTATTTGGCTAGAAGTCAGTGATCGCAAATATGTGATCCAACCTTTTGATCCTTCTGGCAACTTAACTTCTTTTGTCCTCACATAAAATTCTTCAATACACGTCTTTTCAGATGATCCGTAGCTTGAGAACCGAGTGTGGCGGCACAAATGCTCTATCCTCCACATTTGGAGAAGTAAATTGCATCCCTCGAAGAAGTCATGTCCTGCATTACAGGATGTGAGGGCACGGAAGATATCAGCCACTATCATCGGTGCCAGTGTGCTATTGTCTTGCACAAGGAGAGTACAGGCAATTCCGGCAACTCTAATGTCAATATTTTCATCTTTCCTCGGGAATATGATCAATCCTAAAAAGGCTACCATAAAGGCAAAACGCCTATGTTCCTCCCACTTAGCTTGGTTTGCTTTGCTGTAGAGTTTGTTTGTTGGATCATTAAATCCCCTAATGTGGCCATATTTGCGGTATATAAAACTCATAGTTCCGAACCCATTAATTAAGTCTTCATTGTGAACATTTCTAGCAATCTTCAAGGAATCGAGGAATCTATGCACTATAATAGCCCTCGGAGCCACTGGATATTTGTCTTTTAGGGGAACCTCAACTTTCCCGATGTAATAAGCAATTTCTTCCAATGTCGAAGCGAGCTCAAAGTCTGAGAAGTGGAGCACATTCTGTGCAGGATCCCAACAAGCAACGAGAGCCCGAATAATTTCACCCTGAGGTATTATGTTCATCAACCCAGTAAGATCTTTCAAATATCTGTTGACCCAACCCTGTCCTTCTTGGCCTAGATTGTTCCACCATAATCGCAATTCCAAAGGAATTTTGTTCATTAATGCAAAGGGTTCATTTTGTATTGTGCTCATCCTACACATTTATTAAAGGCGAAAATATTTTTCAAAGACAATTTTTCATTATTTTGAAAAAATTAACCTTTCCATATTTCATTTGAAAATTTCAAGGATACTATTTAAAAAGGAAACGAAATGACTTCCAAGCAGCCATTTTTGCAAAAACAGCCTTCCGGCGTCCTTTAAGAACATTCGGCTATTTTAAAAAATAGCATTACTTTGATTTATTGAAAACTAAAATTTGACATTTTTTTATATTTTTTTTAAAAAAGGGGTGGTTGGACCCGTCAAGAGTTGCCTATGTATCTCACCTAGTGGTGAGAATCAAACCTGCGTAGTTCGGTCAAATTATTTTGTGAACAATTATTTCGACAAAATTTGTTCTATTTTCAAACTCTCTTTTCAACCTTTCGGCAATGTTTCGTCAATATTTCAATATTTTCTATTCTAAAAGTTCCTCTCTTTTTATTTTCAGGAATTTAGTCGATCCGCATAATAATCCAAGGCAAATAAATGCAACATATAATATGCTCGGTCTTTGATTCCCGGGTCACCTGTCCTAGACGGACCCAACCCTATGTTGAGTCCCCTAAGTCAGATATGATACAAATAATCATCCTAAATCTAGGCTCAATATCCTGATGTTTTCATAGTACTAGAGTGTGTACACGAGTGGACAACTCGGATCGAGGAGGGGGCTACGTACCGGGGACCCACGGGGTCATCCGGCTTTGTAACTTATCCGTCCTCAACCAGTAAGCACATCCCCGGAGGTAAGAAGAGAAGGGTTTTCAGCACAATTTTTATATATAGTTCACATAATATCAAAGCGGTAAATATGTAGCACGTTAATCAAAGCATATAATGAAATCAAATAATATCAAAAACAACTATTTGATCGAGCTCAAATTCTTAAATCCTGAACCGAAGTTCTGGGTCACTTATCCCCAGCAGAGTTGCCAGAGCTGTCACACCTCCCTATTTACTACTTTTCCAAAGACAAAGTATACCCCATTATTTACTAGTACACCCCAAGAAGAGATATAATAATAACAACATGGAAGGAGTTTTTCCACTTTAAGGACAATCGGAACGGGATTTATTTAGATTTCAGAGTCGCCACTTGGGAAAATAATGGTGTCCCAAGTCACCGGTTTAATCCCGAATCCGAGTAAATGTGAATATGTTTTAACAATCCGTGAAACTAGAAATCCAGATAAAGAATTCTGTTAACCCGAGAGAAGGTGTTAGGCACTCCCAAATTCTGTGGTTTTAGCACGGTCGCTCAACGATTGTTTTTGACCTATTTGATTTCTTTATATGCTTTTACAAATGTAAATGTCTCATTTTGTTATTTTAATGACTTGCAACGTCGCAAAAATGCATTTCGAGTCACACCGCAACCAGTACACCTGTGACTTTAGTGCGTTTCAGCTTCGCTGGGATTTGAGTTTTGAGTCACTTAAATGTGCACTCGTAGTAAGGATGCATATTTTAGTCATGCCTATAATGTCTATGCCTTATTATCTTTAGGAAAGACCGTGAAATTCATTAAACGGTCCTCCAAAGCCTAGAATATACAAATATCTCCACACGCAGACCCAAGGGTGACTTTAGTTGAATCTGGGCCGGTATTCATGTCCAGGGCTAGAGATAATGAATGAAATGTAAAGCAGGATTGTAATTTCATCATAAAATTTAAACAGACATTCTTCAAATAACAGAATAAACCAATAAGATTCATATTATTTCATAAAGAATAAACTCCAGATTACATGCCAATCACTAATAATTACGAATTCTAATCACTAGTTAAGCACTCTAAGAACAAGAATCTGATACTTACACTAATATTTCAAATATGCTAGTTGTAAACTTATTTGTTGCTTAATGTTAACTAAAGGAAAGCAATGTCGGAATACCAATTGGATTGGCTTGAATTATTTTGCAACTACTAAACTCTAAATTATACTATAAATAAATCATTGTTAAATGAGACTAAATAATAAAGCAGTTTAAATAAGTTATTTTCAAATAGTTTAAACTCTCTAATGGCCTATTTATAGACTGGTTTTGGGGTGGAATTGAGGGGAAATTCAAATAAGTTATTTTCAATCCCCTCCCTTATTCTTTTAATTATTTACAGATTAGTTCCTTAAATGTGTATTGACATGCCTTAGAGCCCTTGCTAGAAGGTTCTAGGTAATTCTTTAGTGTTCTATCAGAGGTATTTTACTAGGTTACCCTCACTTGCTAAGTTTTATTTCAAGATTGCCTTTTCATTATGCCCAATTTATCCTTTATTTTGTAGTTAATCACAGAAATACTATGCTCTAAAGTCATTTTTAAGCCTATAGGTTCTATTAAATCTTCAATAATGCCATTTATTGTTTCCTGTTATACCCTTACTATTTTTCTCATTTTACCCGACCTACTAAGTCTTGGCAGACTAGGGTTAAGATTTATTTAACTAGTAGCTACTTTCTATGACTAATTTAAGACTTAGCCAGATTTAGTCCCAAACCCCTTTTCAAATTAGACCACATTTAACAGCCCCAATCCCTATAACATATAACCCTTTATTAACACAAGGTAACTAATTAACCAACAAATATAAGCTTTCAGAACTTATCAGCATAGCCAACTCATAACAGAGATAACCACTTTTAACGACCAAACTTTACTCGTTCAGAAATAGCTACATATTTGAGGTTTCAGAACTAACCACAAAATCTATATAACTATGACCCAAATCACAAAAGCATCAAAGATTCAGAATGGACTCACAAATGAATCAGATTACAAATATAGCCTGTTCATGTTATTTTGCACATATAGCCTTAATCACAAATCAATTTTCAATCAATTAGAACTCAGAGGGAAAATATGATAATGGTTGAATCCCAATTAATCAAAGCTTAATTTTAGACAGAGCATGATGAACAAACACATAAACAAGCCTATTTAACCATGATTCATATGTAATACGCATTAGTAAACCTAAGAACACTTAACAGATTTAGGAATGTGTAACGGAACAGAGGTAGATCTTAAGCATGCAGAAGAGATAGGCTCACAAGAATATCAAGAACATATCAAAAAGAACATTTTCAAAATCAGACAGACAAAGAAAACAGGAACAAGGATAGTAAAACTTAGCTTTTTTCAGGGCTTTCTTTTCCCTTCTCTTTTCTTTCTTTCCTCTTTATTTATTCTTTTTTCTTTCTTTATTTACAGATCTCCAAAATTTTGGAGACAGTCCATCTTCTGACTGTTGACCTTCTCCAATGAGGCATCTTTTGAGTATTGGGTAGGGAAGGGGCGGTCTGGGGCTTGGTTTAGTGATTTTGGGGTGGGGGTTGTTTTTGGGTGCTCGCCGGAGTAGGGTTTGTCACACCTCCCTTTTTACTACCTTTTTTGATTTCCCCGAATAGGAGAATAAGGTATACCTCGATAATTATAAATACCCCGGGAAAGGATATAATAACAACGAGGAAGGAGTTTTTCTAATTAAAGGACAATCGGTTCGGGATTTTATTAAACATTTTAAAGTCTCCACTTGGGAAAATAATGGTGTCCCAAGTCACCGGTTAATCCCGAATCCGAGGAAGTTGACTCGTTTAACAGTCCGCGCAACAAGAAATCTAGATAAGGAATCTATTAACCCGGGAGAAGGTGATAGGCACTCCCGGATTCCGTGGTTTTAGCACGGTAGCTCACCCACCATTCTTGATTTTAATTAATTCCACTATATGCTTTTAAACAATGTGTACGTGTATCACTTTAAATATTTTATGAATTGCGACGTGGTGAAAACGTATTTCAAGTCACACCGCGACCAGTACGCCTGTGACTTTTAACACGTTTCGGCTTCGCCTAGATTTATGATTTGAGTCACATTAGATGTGCACTCGTATTTAGGAAAGTATATTTTAGAATAGCGCCCATATCGTCTAACGGCTTGTTATTCTTTTGGAAAGGTCATGGAATTCGCTAACGACCTTCCCGAGTCTATCATATTGTTATTCGTTTATAAGGGGGCCCCACTATTTCGTTTTCATGCGAGGCTCGTCCCACTCAATTTTATAGTCCAATCGTAGTAAATAACTATATTTTCCTTCTATTGGATTTTCCCTAATCATTTTAATTATATTATAGTTTTAGAATATAAGTCCAGGCCTCATCATTTTATATTACTAGGCCTGGACATTTAGGCTCTGTTACGACCTAAACCCCGGTAGTGATGGCACCCAACACAACGCTAGGCAAGCCCGACCATATTACCTCTTAAACCAGCCAGTTATTAATTCTAATTAATCAAGTTAAACGTAAACAGCAAGTGTTCATGTCAATATGATAAACGCAATAGTAGCAACATGCATAATACGGTCCCAACCGAATCGTGGTGTCACGAGTCTGAGCCTCTACAGAATAAACATCCTAGTACAAACAAGTCTAAGCCAGATGAACACAACAAAAGGGTAAAGAAGGAGAAAACCAGGTTCTGCGGACGCCGGCGGCTACCTCGTAGTCTCCGTAAAAATAGATAATGATCAGCAACTACAACTCAATTGCCCTCAGGCACCTGTGAATCTGCACAAAAAGTGCAGGGGAGTGGGGTGAGTATATTTCAACTCAGTGAGTAATAATAATAAATAATAACTGAAAGAAAGAACTCATGTACTGTTACTAAACAGTTCAAAGGCAACCCCCCCCCCACAGGTAAGTCATCACTACTATGGGTACTCTGATCTCCAGTCCACATCTATCTCAACAAGATCCCACACTGACCAAATCCTCACTCGTACCATTGTGGTGTACATCCATCTCAATGTATGAAGATATATATATATACCTATGTCTATAATGTATAAGTATTTAAGTATGTATACGTATACCGCTGCGGCGCGCAGCCCGCTCCAATATATATACTGCTGCGGCATGCAGCCCGATCCATATATATATACTACTGCGGCATGCAGCCCGATCCAATATATATATACTGCTGCGGCGTGCAGCCCGATCCATTTAACGTCGACGGCGCTCACTGAGGGTGTATACAGACTTCGGAGGGGGTCCTACAGCCCAAGCGCAATAATACTACGGTGTGCAGTCCGATCCAACATATATACCACTGCGGCGTGCAGCCGATCCAATATATATCTTGCTTGTGGCGTGCGACCCGATCCAATATATATATACAGTACATTTACAGCGCAATCCAATATATATATATATATATATATATATATATATATATATATATATATATATATATATATATATATATATATATATATATATATATATATATATATATATATATATATATATATATATCGCATTTGCATTTAGGATTTAATTCTACAATTAGGCACACACACACACACATATATATATATATATATATATATATATATATATATATATATATATATATATATATATATATATATATATATATATATATATATATATATAATACCTCATAACGGGTCCTCGACCCTGTCCCACTTAGTATAGGATTGGCCTTTCAGGCCCACTCAGCTAAATCAGGGAATTTCCTCCCTAAGTAATCTATCTCTCACAGTACACATCTAGTACTGGCTCTTAATAGGCTATTCAGCTAGTTTTACGGCTGAGTGAATGTTTCAAACACGATATAAGGTTCACCTACTCTATAGGTTCCCTAATGCTCTACAAATCGGCACAAGGCCACAAACATGACTACTAGCCCAATTATACAGTTATAATCTCATTATCAGTCATAATACACAGTATACTATTAGCCGGGAAGGACCTAGTCCATGTCCCGAATCACAATGTCACCACGCCCGTCATAAGACACATGTTTCATCTCAACATAGTACTGTGAAGTGCTAGTACAGGGTTTCAAAGCCTCAGTACATTATTTACTATCACCACTCACCTCGAACCGGTAGAAGCCTCAGTCCGCCTTGCGCTTGCCTCACAAATCAATCTCCTCGGATGCCAAATCTGCTCAAAATCAATGATAATACATCAATATATGCCAAATTCACGCAACCCATTCGAAATAACCCAAATTGCATCAAAACCCACAAAGTTGTCAAAACCTGACTTTTGGTGCGCTTCTCGAAAAATTACAAAAGTTACATATTCGGAACCCTCGTCTCAATACGAGTCTAGGCATATAAAATTGAACAAATTCGGACTCCATTTTCCCACTCAAATCAGTGTTTTTCTACAATTTTAGGCATAGGGCTAAAACCCACCGTTAATCTTCCATTTTCAGAGAAATAATCCACGATTTCATGACAAAAGCACGTAATTATACCACAAAACTTATCTCCGACAATATCCCGATGATCTCCCAGCAATTCCCGTAACTTTCTCACTCTAGAGCTCAATAATGGGGGTTTCAAAGAGTAAAACCCGTATGTGAAATGTTCTGGTTTTAAATTCACTGCCTGGGACTTTTGTTCATCGCGTTCGCGATGTCCCTCACGCGAACGCGATGCTCTGCTTGATTCACCCATCGCAAACGCGACGCCCAGTCACGCGTTCGCGAAGCACAAATTTCCAGCCGCCCGAATTTCTTCTACGCGTTCGCGTCGCCCCTCACGCGAATGCGATGCCTAACATTTCCCAGCTACGCGAACGCGGCACCTGCATCGCAGACGCGATGCTCCTCCTCTCTCTCCTACGCGAACGCGACCTCCAGGGACGCGAACGCGAAGCTCATCCAAACTTTGCCTACGCGAACGCAGCCTTAGCCTCGCGAACGCGAAGGCTTACAGTCCTGCACAGTTTCTGCAATTTTTCTGCGGATTTCCAAGTTCCAAAAATGCCGGATGATGGTCCGGAATCACCCTGAGGCCCCCGGGACCCCAACGAAAACCACCAACATACTCCAAAACATGATACGAACTTGTTCCAATCATAAAAACACCATCCTAAACATCAAAATAACCAATTGCACACGGGTTCAAGCCTAAGTTTCTTCAAAACTTCCGAAACCAACATTCAATCAAAAACCCGACCAAACGACGTCCGAATGACCTGAAAATTTGCAAAAATATCCAAAATCACATGACGAAGCTAATGGAATTGTCGGAATTCCATTCCAACCCCCGGATTAAAATCTCACCTACCGTTCAGATTTCGCCAAAATTCAACCTTGGCCAATTCAAGCCTATTTCTACATCGGACCTCCAAATTCACTTTCGATCGCTCTCCTAGCTCATGAATGACCTCCCGGAGCTGACCGAATCATCATAATTCGATTCCGAGCTCTCTATCACACAAGTCAACATCCAACTGACTTTTCTCAACTATTCCATCTTCTAAGAGACTTTTTGTCTCATTTCCAACTAAACTCAATCCGAATTGATTCAAACTTGCCAAACATGCATATTGAAACATTTACAAGCATATAACGGGGATAACGGGGTGATAACTCACATGATGACGGGATGGGTCATCACATTCTCCCCAACTTAAGCAAACGCTCATCCTCGAGCGGATCAGGAGTTGTAGTAGATTCAACACAATAGCTGAATGACCTCACCAAGCATATACTCGGGGTGATACCACTTCACCCTATCGTTCATAAGTCCGATAACATAGTATAACTGAATTTCCACAGTCTATCTGAACCATAAACCACATTGCACTTTCCGAAATCATATACCAAATTTGAATCCCACATCTATACTCAAGGTACACACGATCCAACTATAATAGCCAACTCGCCACTCCGGGTGAGATCACATGATGTATCAAACAACCAAATCACTCGATACGATAGTCTCTAATCATGACAACTGGCCACAATAACCAAATACTAGCATAAAGAACCTTTCTCATTAGATAGAGTCTTATTCCAACACCTTCATATCCTGCCCACGGCAACTGAAGTACGCGATATACCGAACCCATCTCTCGGGTCAACCATTCGTGAATCCATTTCCCTTTTAAAACTGATACCACAATAGGTTTCGGAGCCAAACCTCGATATTTCCTTTTTAACAAGCTAAGATCAAATATGCTCGTACTCATTAATGACTACAAAGATCATTTCGATCATAACACACCACACTGGTGACATGACACCTCAGCATCAGCCTATGCCACAACGAGCATAACACAGGCTACAATAAGAACGATCTGAACACACTCGAATCATTACAACCGACTCACACAAAAGAGCTATAAATCAAATTCCTCAATACCATCACAACACATAACATAGACCTCGTCTCACATCATAGAATTAGGGTACCTGAATCCTCCTCGAAAGGTCATAACATCACGTGGCCTTGCCACAACTCATGATTCTATCCAAACACTATTACTCATGGAGCACCTCAAGTCAACATGCTCAAAATGGTCAGCCACACACATATCTAGGTCTGAACTCAAGAAATCAATCACACCTACGGTGATACAATTGATATACGCTATCAAATCGTGGAAGGACACAACTGATGTGCTATTCCCCGAGCGATACCCAATGTGGACTATTCCTCAGAAGCTAGGAAGTATAGTATACAAAATAACATATAGGAAGCTATATTTTCCACATCACACTATTGCGGCGCGCAACCCGTTCTAATAACATACCCGTGGCGGTGTGCCACCTGATCCAGATACCATACCTGTGGCGGCGTGCCACCCGATCCTGATACCATACATGTGGCGGCATGCCACCCGATCCAAATGCTATACTTGTGGCGGCGTGCCACCCGAACCACGAATACATCTAGAAAAGGGAATGCACATCGAGCCAAGTCGCTCATTGCAACAAACATATACATAGCCTCAAGCTCGGCCACATGAAATGCATCCGACAAAGTTTCTCAATACTGGAACTGAATCAATGGTAGATACCTCTACACCGACATCCTCCACGAAGGCCCAACTGACAAAGCAATACCTACCAGCTGTCCGCTGGCCCTAGGGTACATCTACCCTGCTGGACCATGATCTGATGCACTCTGCCATACAGTTGTGACATTTTCCTGACATAGTCCATATCACATTGGTCTAGACAACCTGGCTTATGACAACCAGTTTGCATTCATGTATCATTATTCAAATTCATCATATCAAGTAACAAAATAGCCAGTAGGGCTTCCAATTTCCAATAACCGCTAAACGGTGCCGACACACACGATATACCACCATTGCGTAGGCCGATTATGAGAAATTCTAGTCTCTAACACATATATAACACATGAATCACTATGCCTAATTCCACATTCCACCGTACGAATATATAATCACACATATCAAGCCTCTATTCATAAGCCATTCAGAAATATCCCTATGCCATCAACAACTCAACCATCACTGTCAATCCAACAAGAGGATACCACAATACCACTGGACATCATCAGTTTACATTACCTTGCCTTTTTTGACCATATACTCCGCCAAATCACTAGAATAGCAGTACCATTTTCCTTATTTCCAGAAAGATTGATTCTCAGATTATCTGCAGCTGCCCACGCTGCTTGGGGATTTTAATGACTTCCCATATAATATGAACTGATCTCAAAACCCTGAACATGCCATTATCATCTTTCCATAACACATCGCATATACCATTCTGCACCAAGATACATGGAGAATTTCTATCCCTCACCTACACCGCAAACATCGACGCACTCAACTAGTCAAGGACCTTCATGATCCCATATATGATAAAAGTCATTACCCATTCCATGCTTCGCATACCGATAGGAACATACTCATTTTCAAACCATGATCTCCTTCTTCCCATTCATTACATAAGTTTAACTGCCAGGACTGAGTCCTTTTACCCACACCGAGCTACGCAACTGCCAGCACTCAAGAGCTTTGTTGCACCATTTATGCAAGACTCATTACTTCGAAGACATACCAGGTGTTACTCGTGTCCTTTTCATACTGTTCCGGTTTATTATCATCTTTAACTTAATATTCTCCTTTATCGAAGGATCACCGTACCTCAACTCGGGTTACCACACGAGACTCATACACAAGACCACATGGTCTAAGGCTCACAGGCCGCTGAATACTCTCTCAAATGTTTCCCAGTGTACCACCTTCTACAATACTTTATTTGAAGAACTTCCTGCAATTTGAATTCGTTATCATTACCTTCCAATACAGATACATAGAATCCCATCATTCACATAATATAACACAAGTTGATCTCTTCTAATGAAACCACCATCTTTATCCACATGCACAACCTTAAAACACCTGACCTTTATAAGCAAAATCTTGAACACCGAAAGGCTATTCTCGAGCGTCATTCACCCTTATTCAATTATAATTCAGCTGTCTTATTGAACAGAACCACTCGTGCCTTGTTAGAACTCTGACACTGCAAAACATGATTACATACATATGCACTTAGCTATCTTTCTTTTCTATACACCGAACATTCTTGACCAACAACAGTTCAAATCATCCTAGGATTTCTTCACATCTACGAAACACCATAACCTTTATCAGAATTTTCCCAACATACTTAGAGACAAAACCAATATCGCACACAACAGTGCAATCAGTTAATCAATAACAACCTCCCCAACTTGGCTCGGAGCCATACATCAAAGCACTTTTAGCCACCTATGTCATTCTTACTCAAATGATGCCACAATGTTCTAGTTAGATTAAACTCAAGTCATTTACAAGCTTCGGCGGAGATTCGAATCGTCACACATCTTAACTCTTTTGCAACTCCTGCATTTATACACACATCATTTAAGCCTATTCTCCATGTGACAAAATTATTTTTTAAGCCCCAAATTTTTCCAAAAATTTCGACAGAGTTTCCTTTGCAAATTGGGCCTATCTACCTGCCAGCGAATCACTAAAATCATCCTAACAATACATCCGCAACTCGACAAGACATCACAATGAATCTCAACAACATAAATCTCAATACTACACGAATTATATCATCAGCATTAGTACATGAACATGCGCTGCACCTGCTCAAATTATAACACATATACCTTTCACCATGATACACCTAGCACAACCAATTTGGTCTTCCCGCGTCTGAACTCATACTACCACGCGTAATGCACTTTACCTTTCCACTAAGGAACATGAACATACTCACCACGCCCAGAGCTAGGGCTACGTAACAGATCACAATAAGAATTGAATACCTTGCAGCTCACCCATTATCAAACTGCCATTTTCACAATTAAGATCAATACTGATTGCATGAATTTCATAATACCGGCTCGCAAAATTAGCACCTCGGTGCTCAAGCCATAGACAATGATCCGGCCTTAAGTCCTCCAGACTTGCCCAACATGAACTCACAGAGATTATATCTCGTCCCTCGATTGGGGAATCATAAGCCATCAAGGCAAATTTATCACTAAGCACTCGAGTGCACTTGCAAACGTGTAGAAAGAGTTTCAAGAATTACATCTCAAGCTGAATCAAGTACGCACAATAAGAATTTCAAGAATTGAAACTTTCCTAAAAGGTTTGCAGCCTCCCGAGGATAAGTACAGGCGTCCCCGTACCGATCCACGAGACTCTACCAACCGGCTCATGACTCGCGAGACCTGTTAACCTAGGCTCTGATACCAACTTGTCACGACCTAAACCCCTATCGTGATGGAGCCTAACACAATTCTAGGCAAGGTCGACCATATTACCTCTTAAACCAGCCAGTTATTAATTCCAATTAATCCAGTTAAACTTAAACAGCAAGTGTTCATGTCAATATGATAAATGCAATAGTAGCAACATGCAAAATACGGTCCCAACCGAATCGTGGTGTCACGATTCTGAGCCTCTACAGAATAAACATCCTAGTATAAACAAGTCTAAGCCAGAGAAAACAAAAAAAGGGTAAAGAAGGAGAAAACAGGTTCTGCAGACGCCGACAGCTACCTCGTAGTCTCCGTAAAAATAGATAAGGATCAGCAGCTACAACTCAATTGCCCTCGGGCACTTGTGAATCTGCACAAAAAGTGCAGGGGAGTGGGGTGAGTATATTTCAACTCATTGAGTAATAATAATAAACAATAACTGAAAATAAGAACACATGTATTATCACTAAACAGTTCTAAGGCAACCCCCCCACAGGTAAGTCATCATTACTATAGGTACTCTGATCTCCAGTCCACATCTATCTCAACAAGATCCCACACTGACCAAATCCTCACTCGTAACACTGTGGTGTATAGCCATCTCAATGTCACGACCCAAATCCGGTCTTGATGGCGCCGAACAATTAAGCTAGGCCAGCCAGACCAACAACTACTTATCACATCGAATATCGGTCCCAAATGGACATCCCAAGAAGAATATATGAGTTAAAGAACACCAATAATAATAATAATGAATAAAGTACTGAGAAGTACGGAAACAACTGACACTCCCATAGATCCGGAGTCACAAGTCTAGAGCCTCTAACAAAACCCAACAGGAATAGAGAATACTGTATATAAAATATTCAAGTTTGGAATCAAAATAACAACTGGAAAGAGGAGGAGTAGCTAGGTTCTGCGAACGTCGGCAGCTACCTCAGCAACTTGGTATGACTCTGAAACCACTGGAAATGCCTGTCTACTGCTCCTGAGTACCTGAGTCTGCACACAAAAAGGTGCAGGGAGTAGGGGTGAGTACTAAGTACTCAGTGAGTAATAAATATATAAAAGCAACTGAAAGTAGGAAATCCACAACATACCACAATATGAAGCTACACTACAATCCGAATCTCCTACGAACTAGCATCAACAGTAAAATACAGCTACCACATAATAATTCAACAAATACAGATGCAATGTAATGCACATAACTGTTACGGCGTGTAGCCCGATCCATTTAATGTCGACGGCGCTCACTGGGGGTGTGTACAGTTTCCGGAGGGGCTCCTACAGTCCAAGCGCAAATATCGCTGCGGCGTGCAGCCCGATCCTTATATCATAATAACCGCTGCGGCTTGCAGCCCGATCCATCCTCAGTCCATAATAATTAGATAAGTCACAAAACAGTTCATTTTTCTTAATTCTAGTTTCCAGTTCATAATTTATGAAAAATACTTTAACTTTATTAAATTTGAAAAAGCCGGTGACTTAGCATATCAATAATGTGATTTCAATTTCCAGGAACAAGGCCCCAAACAAGGCTTACCGCACACAAATATATCAAATACAGTGTATTTCCAACACTAATAGCATATTATTCACATCTGGGATGGACCAAGTCTCAATCCCAGTCACAATCAATCTGCACCTTCCACGGTGTGCGAGCCACGCCCTACTAGCATCACAATGTGCTAAGCCGGGGTTTCGAACCCTCAGGCTACTATATACAAAAACTACTCACCTCTAGCCGGTCGTAGACTCGTCCGTGATGCCTTTTCCTTTGAAATTCGCTCCCTCATGCGTAGAATCTAGTGAAACCACAATAATTATATCAAATACGGGTCAAAGAATCATAACCCATTTCAATTTACATGAAATTCGCATAAATACACTAAGTTGGTAAAACCCGACCCCAGGCCCACTTCTCAGAAAATTCTGAAATTAGTACCAATGCGATCCTCGTCTCGCCACGAGTCCGTGCATATAAAATTTATCGAAATCGGAGTTCAAATGGCCTTTCAAAACTCAAAATCCCGTTTTCAATACCTAGGCCACAATTCTTCAAAATTTCTACCCAAATTCATGAAGATTGATGTTAATTCTACCATAAAATTATGTTTTTGAGTCAAGAATCTTACCTCCGTTGAATACCCGATGATTTCTCAGTTTTTTCCTCGTGTTTTCTTCTCTCTAGGGCTCAAAATTATGTTTTGGGTGAATGAACCCGTGAGCCCTCTGCTCTGCAATTTATTGTCACTACCAGACCCGTTTGTTCTACGCGTTCGCGTGTGCTCCCACGCGTTCGCGATGCCCAGCTTCCTTTTACTCTTCGCGAACGTGACGCCTCCCACGCATTCGCGATGAACAAAATTCCCAGCATCCTATTTTCCTTCTACGCGTTCGCGATACCCCTCACACGAACGCAAAGCTTCACCCTCATGCACCTACGCGAATGCGACCCCTGGAACACGATCGCGAAGCTCAAGACTCCTGGCCTATGCGAATGCCACACGCCTGACCGTGAACGCGATGCTTTGATCCGCCCGGCCTTCGCGAACGCGGCCCATGCCACGCGAACGCGAAGGGTTAAATGCCTGGGCAGTAACCTGCAATTTTCTGCAGATTTTGCCAAGTTCAAAATGCCCGGTCGATGGTCCGAAATCATGCCGAGGCCCCCGGGACCCCAACAAAAACCACCAACATACTCCAAAACATGATACGGACTTGTTCCAATCACAAAAACACCATCATAAACATCAAAATCACCATTTACACACGAATTCAAGCCTAAGTTTCTTCAAAACTTCAGAAACTAACATTCAATCCAAAACCCGATCAAACGATATCTGAATGACCTGAAAATTTGCAGACATATCCAAAATCGCATAACGAAGATACAGAAATTGTCGGAATTCCATTCCGACCCCCGGATCAAAATCTCAACTACCATCCGGTTTTCGCCAAAATTCAACCTTCGCCAATTCAAGCCTAAAACTACACCGGACCTCCGAATTCAATTCCGATTGCTCTTCTAAGTCATAAATGATCCCCCGAAACTAGTCAAATCATCGGAATCCGGTTCCGAGCACTCTAACTCAATAGTCAACTCTAGGTTGACTTCCCATATTCAAGCTTTCTTCAAACATGCTATTTGCTTCATTCTCAACCCGAATCACTCCTAACTCACCCGATATACTCTAATACCGATATAAAAGCATAAGATATGTAAATGCAAGGTAACGGGGTGGTAATTCCCGAAACGACGGGCCGGGTCGTTACATTCTCCCCAACTTAAACAAACACTCGTCAGCGAGCGGGTTAAGAAACATACCTGAAGCATCAAACAAGTGAGGATATTTGCTCCGCATCTCCTGCTCGGTTTCCCAAGTTGCTTCCTCTACGGGACGACCTCTCCACTGTACTTTCACTGAAGCTATGTCCTTGGATCTCAGCTTACCAACCTGTCGACCCAAAATGGCTACTGGCTCCACATCATAAGTCAAGTCCTCATCTAGTTGTATCGTGTTGAAGTCTAACACATGAGACGAGTCTCCGGCCTACTTCTGGAGCATGGATACATGGAACACCGGGTGAACTCCCAACAAACTGGGTGGCAAAGCAAGCATATAGGCCACCTCCCCAACTTTCCTAAGCACCTCAAAAGGTCCAATGAACCTTGGGCTTAACTTTCCTTTCTTTACGAACCTCATAACGCCCTTCATAGGCGAAACCTTCAGCAACACCTTTTCACCCACTAAATAGGACACATCTCGGACCTTCTGGTCCGTATAACTCTTCTGACGCGACTGAGCTGTGCGAAGTCTCTCCTGAATCACTTTCACCTTGTCTAAGGCATCTTGGACTAACTCTGTCCCCAACAACCTAGCCTCGCCGGGCTCGAACCAACCGACTGGAGACCTACACCGCCTCGCATATACAGCTTCATACGGTGCCATCTGAATGCTGGACTGATAGCTATTATTATAAGCAAACTCCGCAAGAGGCAAATAATCAGCCCACGAACCACCGAAATCAATGACACAAGCACGCAACATATCCTCTAATATCTGAATAGTACGCTCAGACTGCCCATCCGTCTGTGGATGAAATGCTGTGCTCAGCTCTACCTGTGAACCCAACTCTCGCTGAAATGTCCTCCAGAACTGAGAAGTGAACTGGGTACCTCTGTCCGATATAATAGAAATGGGAACTCCATGCAATCTCACTATCTCACGGATGAATATCTCTGCCAACCGCTCTGAGGAATAAGTAGTACACACTGGGATGAAGTGAGCTGACTTGGTCAACCTATCCACCACCACCCAAACTGAATCAAACTTCCTCGCCGTCCGAGGGAGTCCGCTAACAAAGTCTATAGTAATCCTTTCCCACTTCCACTCAGGAATATCAATACGCTGGAATACACCACCAGGTCTCTGATGCTCATACTTGACCTGCTGACAGTTTAGACACCGAGCCACATGGCTCACAATATCCTTCTTCATCTTTCTCCACTAGTAATGCTGCTTCAAATCCTGGTACATCTTCGCGGCTCCTGGATGAAAATAATACCGCGAGCTGTGGGCCTCCTCCAATATCATCTCACGAAGGCCGTCAACATTTGGCACGCATATTCGACCCTGCATCCGCAATACACCATCACTATCAATAGTGACATCTCTGGCATCATCATGCTAAACTTTGTCCTTAAGGACAAGTAAGTGTGGATCATCATACCGGCACTCTCGGATACGATCATATAAAGAAGAACGAGCTACTACACAAGCCACCACCCGACTAGGCTCAGAAATATCCAGCCTCACCATCTGATTAGCTAATGCCCGAACATCACCTGCAAGGGGTCTCTCCTCAACTGGAATATATTCCAAACTGCCCATACTAATAGCCTTTCGACTCAATGCATCAGCCACTACATTGTCTTTCTCGGGATGGTACAAAATAGTAATATCATAGTCTTTAAGCAATTCAAGCCATCTCCGCTGCCTCAAATTTAGATCTTTCTGCTTAAACAAGTGCTGAAGGCTGCGGTGGTCTGTATATACATCACAAGATACACCATATAGGTAATGCCTCCAAATCTTCAAGGTGTGAACAATAGCAGCTAACTCTAAATCATGAACAGGGTAGTTCTTCTCGTGGGGCTTTAGCTGACGAGAAGCATATGCAATAACTCTACCCTCCTACATCAAGACACAACCGAGCCTAGCTCTAGAAGCATCACAATACACCATATATGACCCTGAGGATGATGGCAACACAAGTACTGGAGCTGTGGTCAAAGCCTCCTTGAGCTTCTGGAAGCTCTCCTCACATTCATCGGACCACACGAATGGAGCATTCGTCTATGTCAACTTAGTCAATGGTGAAGCAATAGATGAGAAACCCTGAACAAACCGGCGATAATAGCCTGCCAAGCCGAGAAAACTCCGAATCTCTGTAGCTGAGGAAGTTCTAGGCCAATTCTGCACTGCCTCGACCTTCTGTGGATCAACCCGAATACCATCACTGGACACTACATGTCCCAGAAAAGTCACAGTATCAAGCCAGAACTTACACTTAGTGAATTTTGCATAAAGCTTCTCTTCTCTCAACCTCTGCAGTTCCACCCTCAAGTGCTGTGCATGCTCCTCCTGGCTGCGTGAATACACCAGAATATCATCAATAAACACAATTACAAAAGAATCAAGGTACGGCCGAAATACGTTATTCATCAAGTGCATGAATGCAGCTGGGGCATTAGTCAGCCCGAAAGACATCACCAGGAACTCATAGTGCCTATATCGCGTCCTAAATGTTGTCTTCATAATATCTGAGTCCCTGATCTTTAATTGATTATAGCCCGATCGAAGATCAATCTTAGAAAATACACTAGCTCCCTGGAGCTGATCAAATAGGTCCTCAATACGAGGCAATGGGTACTTATTCTTCACTATTACCTTGTTCAGCTGCTTGTAATCAATGCACATTCTCATTGTGCCATCTTTCTTCCTCACAAACAACACCGGTGCACCCTAGGGTGACACACTCGAACGAATGAAACCCTTATCTAAGAGTTCCTGAAGTTGTTGCTTCAATTCTTTTAACTCCGCTGGTGCCATGCGATAGGGAGGAATAGAAATGGGCTGAGCACCCGGCACCAAGTCAATACCAAAGTCAATATCCCTGTCAGGCGGCATGCCCGACAGGTCTGCTGGAAATACATCTGAAAACTCCCTCACAATGGGGACCGAATCAAGACTGGGTGTCTCGACCTCAACATTTCTAATGAAGGCCAAATAAGATAAACAACCCTTGCCAATCATTCGTTGGGCCTTTATATAAGAAATCACCATGCCGGGCACATAATCAGTCAAGCCACGCCACTCGATCCTCGGATTACCTGGAATAGCTAGCGTGATTGTCTTGGCATGACAGTCCAGAATCGTATGGTAAGGAGATAGCCAATCCATGCCTAGTATCACATCAAAATCTACCATGCCCAGTAGTAATAAATCAACTCGGGTCTCCGGACCCCCAATAGTAATAAGACAGGATCGATATACCTGATCCACAACAACACTATCCCCCACCGGGGTAGCCACATGTACGGGCAAAGCAAGAATACCACAGGTCATACCCAAGTGATGTGCAAAATTAGTAGAAACATAAAAATAGGTGGATCCGGGATCAAATAAGACAGAAGCATCCCTGTGGCAGACTGAGATAATACATGAAATGACCGCATCTAAAGCGCTAGCATCCTTCATATCCGGAAGAGCATAGAAACGAGCCTGGCCTCCACCAGTACGATCCTTGCCCCTAGGGCAACCTCTAGATACCTGGCCACCAGTCCTAGCCAACTGTGCTGGCGCTGAAGAAACAGGAGTAGAAGACGAGGGCTGATCCCTCTGTTGAGACCGCCTATGAAGACACTGAGGACACTCTCTCTTGATATGGCCCAAGTCACCACACTCAAAACAACAGCCTGAAGATGGAAGAAGGGGCTGCTGAGGACCCCTTGCTACAGATGAACCCTGTGCTGAGGAAGAAGGAGCATAGCTCTAAGCTGGAAGAGCACTCAATGCAAGCTGACTCTGCTGACCCTGATAACCCTGATGGCCCTGACGACCACGATCTGATGAAACCCCACTGGACTCTGCACGTCCAGACTGATAAGACCTGAAAGAACGACCCTTGCTATGCTGAGGTTGGCCCCTAGACAGAGCACCACTATAGCTGCCAGTACCACGAGGCCTCTTAGCCTCTCTCTCCTCCTGCTCTCTGCGGTGATCTACCTCAATGTGACGGGCAGCATCAACGACCTCCTCAAAGGTAACTGCCGAAGCTCTCTCCCTGGTCATCAATATGCGGATGGGATAAATAAGGCCATCAATAAGTCTCTGAATCCTCTCTCTATCTGTAGGAACCATCCACATGGCATGACGAGCCAGCTGTGCGAATCTCATCTCATACCGAGTAACCGTCATGTCTCCCTGCTTCAGCCACTCGAACTGACGTTGCAGCTCCTCTCTTTGAGACTGAGGCACGTACTTCTCCAAAAATACCGTGGAGAACTTCTGCCAAGTGAGGGGCACTAACCCAGCGGGCCTACGCCTCTCATACACCTCCCACCAAGTGAAGGCAGCTCCGGTAAACTAAAAAGTCATTAATGTAACCCCGTTGGTCTCCAAAATACCCGTGGTGCGAAGAATCCTACGATATTGGTCTAAGAAACTCTAGGCATCCTCGCCCTCTACACTACTGAAAGTACAAGGCTAAAGTATGCCAAACCTCTCCAATTTATGATGCTCGTCCTCTGGCATAACTGGAGCTACATAACCCTGAGTAGTTGCCACCTGCTGGGCTAGTGGTGTATCTGGTGTTGGCAATCCCTAAACCACTTTATCGGGTGTGTGACAGCGGGAGTCTAAGAGCCTCCCCCTGCCTGAGAAGTGGCTGTGGTAGTACAAACTGTGACCGCCTGAGCAAGACTCGTACATACTATCAAGATCCGGGCCAAGGTCTCCTGAAGACCTGGAATCACAATGGGCACAGCTAGTGGCTGAGCTGGTGCTGCTGGAGCATCCAAAACTAGGACCTGATCCTAAACTAGGGAGGCTGGTGGATCTGCAGGTACTAGCCCAACTGTTGTGCGGGGTGCTGGTACTGCTGCCCTACCTCTACCATGACCACATCCTCTGGGTGCCAATGGTGGTCGTCCGCTACGCCCGCTAGCACGTGTTCTCGCCATCTGCGAGATAATAGAATATGGAAAAATTTAATTTCATTATAACACAAACCGCACGATATGAATCCAATAAAATGAGGTTTTTCCTAAAGTTTCTGTAGCCCTCTGAGAATAGATACGGACGTCTACGTACCGATCCGCGAAAGCCTACTAAACCGGCTCATGACTCGCGAGTCCTAGTAACCTAGGCTCTGATACCAACTTGTCACGACCCAAATCCGGTCGTGATGGAGCCCAACAATTAAGCTAGGCCAGCCAGATCAATAACTACTTATCACATTGAATATCGGTCCCAAATGGACATCCCAAGAAGAATATATGAGTTAAAGAACTCCAATAATAATAATAATGAATAAAGTACTGAGAAGTACGGAAACAACTGACACTCCCATAGATCCGGAGTCACAAGTCTAGAGCCTCTAACAAAACCCAACAAGAATAGAGAATACTGTATAGAAAATACTCAATTCTGGATACAAAATAACCACTGGAAAGAGGAGGAGTAGCTAGGTTCTGCGAACGTCGGCAGCTACCTCAACAACTCGGTATGACTCTGAAACCGCTGGAAATGCCTGTCTACTGCTCCTGAGTACCTGAGTCTGCACACAAAAGGTGCAGGGAGTAGGGGTGAGTACTAAGTACTCAGTGAGTAATAAATATATAAAAGCAGCTGAAAGTAGGAAATCCACAACATACCACAATATGAAGCTACACTACAGTCCGAATCTCCTACGAACTAGCATCAACAGTACAATACAGCTACCACAAGATAATTCAACAAATACAGATGCAATACAATGCACATAACCACTACGACGTATAGCCCGATCCATTTAACATCGACGACGCTTACTGGGGGTGTGTACAGACTCCGGAGGGGCTCCTACAGCCCAAGCGCAAATACCGTTGCGGCGTGCAGCCCGATCCTCATATCATAATAACCACTGCGGCGTGCAGCCCGATCCATCCTCAGTCCACAATAATCAGTCAAGTCACAAATAGCTCATTTTTCTTAATTCCAGTTTCCAGTTCATAATTTATGAAAAATACTTTAACTTTATTAAATTTGTAAAAGCCGGTGACTTAGCATATCAATAATGTGATTTCAATTTCCAGGATTGAGATCAGTGATTAAGCAAATATAGCTATCACATAAATATTATCCTCTAAGGACGCTACAGGTCGGCACAAGGCCCCAAACAAGGCTTACCGCCCACAAATATATCAAATACTATGTATTTCCAACACTAATAGCATATTATTCACATCCGGGATGGACCAAGTCTCAATCCCCAGTCACAATCAATCCCGTACCTTCCACGGTGTGCGAGTCACGCCCTACTAGCGTCACAATGTGTTAAGCCGGGGTTTCGAACCCTAAGGCTACCATATACACAAACTACTCACCTCTAGCCGGTCGTAGACTCGTCCGCGATGCCTTTTCCTTTGAAATTCGCTCCCTCGTGCGTAGAATCTAGTCAAACCACAATAATTATATCAAATACAGGTCAAAGAATCATAACCCAGTTCAATTTACATGAAATTTGCATAAATACACTAAGTTGGTAAAACCCGACCCCGGGCCCACTACTCGGAAAATTTCGAAATTAGTACCAACGCGATCCTTGTCTCGCCAAGAGTCCGTGCATTTAAAATTTATCGAAATCAGAGTTTAAATGGCCTTTCAAAACTCAAAATCCTGTTTTCAATACCTAGGCCACAATTCTTCAAAATTTCTACCCAAATTCGTGAAGATTGATGTTAATTCTACCATAAAATTATGTTTTTGAGTCAAGAATCTTACCTCCGATGAATACCCGATGATTTCTCGGTGTTTTCCCTCATGTTTTCTTCTCTCTAGGGCTCAAATTTATGTTTTGGGTGAATGAACCCATGAGCCCTCTATTCTGCAATTTAATTTCACTGCCAGACCCATTTGTTCTACGCGTTCGCGTGAGCTCCCACGCGTTCGCGATGCCCAGCTTCCTTTTACTCTTCGCGAATGCGACGCCTCCCACGCGTTCGCGATGCTCAACTATGGCTTACCCTACGCAAACGTGAACTCTACCACGCGTTCGCGACGAACAAAATTCCCAACCGCCTATTTTCCTTCTACGCGTTCGCGATACCCCTCAAGCGAACGCGAAGCTTCACCCTCACGCACATACGCAAACGCGACCCCTGGAACGCGATCGCGAAGCTCAAGACTCCTGGCCTACACGAACGTGACACCCCTGCTGGTGAATGCGATGCTTTGATCCGCCTGGCCTTCGCGAACGCAGCCCATGCCACACGAACGCGAAGGCTTAAATGCCTGGGCAGTAACGTGCAATTTTCTGCAGATTTTACCAAGTTCAAAATGCCCGGTTGATGGTCCAAAATCATCCCGAGGCCCCCGGGACCCCAACGAAAACTACCAACATACTCCAAAACATGATACAGACTTGTTCCAATCATAAAAACACCATCTTAAACATCAAAATCACCATTTACACACGAATTCAATCCTAAGTTTCTTCAAAACTTCCGAAACTAACATTCAATCTAAAACCCGATCAAACGATGTCCGAATGACCTAAAAATTTGCAGACATATCCAAAATCGCATAACGAAGCTCCGGATCAAAATATCACCTACCATCCGGTTTTCGCCAAAATTCAACCTTCGCCAATTCAAGCCTAAAACTGCACCGGACCTCCGAATTCAATTTCGATTGCTCTTCTAAGTCATAAATGATCCCCCTAAACTAGTCGAATCGTCGGAATCCGGTTCCGAGCAATCTAACTCAATAGTCAACTCTAGGTTGACTTCCCATATTCAAGCTTTCTTCAAACATGCTATTTGCTTCATTCTCAACCCGAATCACTCCTAACTCACCCGATATACTCTAATACCGATATAAAAGCATAAGATATGTAAATGCAAGGTAACGGGGTGGTAATTGCCATAACGATAGGCCGGGTCATTACACTCAATGTATGAAGATATATATATATATATATATATATATACCTATGTCTATAATGTATAAGTATTTAAGTATGTATACATATACCGCTGCGGCGTGCAGCCCACTCCAATATATATACTGCTGTGGCGTGCAGCCCGATCCATATATATATACTGCTACGGCGTGCAGCCCGATCCAATATATATATACTGCTGCGGCGTGCAGCCCGATCCATTTAACGTTGATGGCGCTCACTAGGGGTGTATACACTCATCCTGTTGTGGCGTGCAGCCCGATCTAATATATATGTTTATATACATAATGCTGCGGCATGCAACCCGATCCAATATATATAATGCTGCGGTGTGCAACCCGATCCAATATATATAGTGCTGCGGCGTGCAGCCCGATCCAATACATATAGCGCTGTGGCGTGCATCCCGATCCAATATATATAGCACTGTGGCGTGTAGCCTGATCCAATATAGCCCGATCCAATAAAGGTATATATATATAAATACTGCTTCATAACGGGTCCTCGACCCTGTCCCAATTAGCATAGGATTGGCCTTTCAGGACCACTCACCTAAATTAGGGAATTTCCACCCTAAGTAATCTATCTCTCACAGTACACATCAGGTCTGGCTCTTAATAGGCTATTCAGCTAGTTTTACAGCTGAGTGAAAGTTTCTAACACGATATAAGGGTCACCTAGCTCTACAGGTTCCCTAATGCTCTACAGATCAGCACAAGGCCCCAAACATGGCTACCAGCCCAATTATACAGTTATAATCTCATTATCAATCATAATACATAGTATACTATTAGCCGGGAAGGACCAAGTCCATGTCCCCAATCACAATGTCACCACGCCCGTCACAAGACACGTGTTTCATCTCAACATAGCAATGTGAAGTGCTAGTACGGGATTTCAAAGCCTCAGTACATTATTTACTATCACCACTCACCTCGAACCGGTAGAAGCCTCAGTCTGCCTTGCGCTTGCCTCGCAAATCAATCTCCTCGGATGCCAAATCTGCTCAAAATCAATGATAATACATCAATATATGCCAAATTCACGCAACCCATTCGAAATAACCCAAATTGCATCAAAACCCACAAAGTTGTCAAAACCCGACTTTTGGTGCGCTTCTCGAAAAATTACGAAAGTTACATATTCGGAACTCTCGTCTCAATACGAGTCTAGTCATATAAAATTTACCAAATTCGGACTGCATTTGCCCACTCAAATCAGTATTTTTCTACAATTTTAGGCCTAGGGCTAAAACCCACGTTTAATCTTCCATTTTCAGAGAAATAATCCCTGATTTCATGATAAAATCACGTAATTAAACCACAAAACTTACCTCCGACAATATCCCGATGATCTCCCAGCAATTCCCGTCACTTTCTCACTCGAGAGCTCAACAATGGGGGTTTCTAAGAGTAAAACCCGTATGTGAAATGTTCTGGTTTTAAATTCACTGCCTGGGACTTTTGTTCAACGCGTTCGCGATGTCCCTCACGCGAATGCGATGCTCAGCTCGATTCACCCATCGCGAACGCGACACCCAGTCACGCGTTCGCGAAGCACAAATTTCCAGCCGTCTGGATTTTCTTCTACACGTTCGCGTCGCCCCTCACGCGAACGCGATGCCTAACATTTCCCAGCTACGCGAACGCGGCACCTGCATCGCGGACGCGATGCTCCTCCTCTCTCTGCTATGTGAACGCGACCTCCAGGGACGCGAACGTGAAGCTCATCCAAACTTTGCCTATGCGAACGCGGCCTTAGCCTCGCAAACGCAAAGGCTTACATTCCTGCACAGTTTCTGCAATTTTTCTACAGATTTCCAAGTTCCAAAAATGCCGGATGATGGTCCGGATTCACCCCGAGGCCCCCGGAACCCCAACGAAACCAGCAACATACTCCAAAACACTATACGAACTTGTTCCAATCTTAAAAACACCATCCTAAACATCAAAATCACCAATTACACACGGATTGAAGCCTAAGTTTTTTCAAAACTTCCGAAACCAACATTTAATCAAAAACCCGACCAAACGATGTCCGAATGACCTGAAAATTTGCGGACATATCCAAAATCACATGACGAATCTACAAGAATTGTCAGAATTCCATTCTGACCCCCGGATCAAAATCTAACCTACCGTTCGGATTTCGCCAAAATTCAACCTTGACCAATTCAAGCCTATTTCTACACCGGACCTCCAAATTCACTTTCGATCGCTCTCCTAGCTCACGAATGACCTTCCAGAGCTGACCGAATCATCAGAATTTGATTCCGAGCTCTCTAACTTACAAGTCAATATCCAGCTGACGTTTCTCAACTATTCCTTCTTCTTAGAGACTTTTTGTCTCATTTCCAACTAAACTCAATCCGAATTGATTGAAACTCGCCAAACATGCATATTGAAACATTAACAAGCATATAACGGGGATAATGTGGTGATAACTCACATGATGACGGGCCGGGTCATCACAGGCTCGCTCTTAACCGGTCAGCTTTTGTATCTGGGTTTCAGAAACCCAGATTATGATGGAGCCTACATGCAGAAGCCCAATCTTGAATCGAATCAGATCCAAGACTTCGCCATTCATTAGGCCCAATCCAAACGAGACGAAAAAGGAGAAACAGAATAGGATATTCATTATATACACATAAGTAAAATCAAATAAGAATAAACTCAAAAATGTATTAATTTATGAAGATGTAACAACAGTACTAGATTAACAATATCAATACCAAATCTCAGATGTCCAACACTATCATATTCGACTAATAGACTGCCTTTTTTATTTTATTATCTATTTTTTAAAACTACTAAAAATAGATTAATTGTTGAGCAAAGTCGATAGAATGTTAGTTGATTATATGAACATGATTATTATTTAATGATTCATTAATTATAATTCATACTCTTCTAATTATCAGAAGCTAATTGTAACTCTAATAGTTGGCTGGTTGTGTAACCAATTTGATTAATCACATGATTGTTAGCTTCGTATTTTAATACTAGTTCTACTCTATGTTATTTTAATCGTTATTAATTTGTTTAAGATGAACAAATTGATATCAAAATAAATTAACTATCACATGCTAGTGTAGTTATGATTATAGATATGTTTTGAACCTGTTTTTTAAACTAGGTGAGTTAATTCAATTATTAACCTATTTTAACTAAGTTTACGTGATTATGATTACTATTACTAGTCTAATCTACATACTACTCTATTACATTGTTTTCCAGCATCAGTACATGCCTCATATGTACTAATTATACAACCATTTCCTATTGAATTACATAAAATCTATTTGTATGTTAAAATAAAAAAAACGAATAACAGAAGCAATTCTTGAAAATCAGTTCAATTCATTCATTTCTTCAAAGTGACTGCAGTTATATATTGGAAGTAGCAGCTGTGTACCTGATTCAACAAGAAAACTCTTATGAGTCTAAGGGAGAAAATGAAATGAATAATCAGTTGATCACAGCAGCAAAGCAATAGCAGCAGAAATGAATCAACACAGCAAGCACAGTTGAAATCAACAGTCAAACAAGAATTCCAGGCTCAGCAGAATAGCAATCCAATAGCACAGTTGAAGAAAACCAGTAGAAACCCAGCAAACAGGAGATAATAGAGGATTCCTAACAGATTTTCAGAATAGTGCTCGACTAAGACCCAGAAATTACTCTTAGAATAAGATAGTTTTCTTAATTTCAGAATGCATTCTCTGAATTCTAAAAACCAGCCCTTATTCAGGCTTAATTAAAGCCTATTTATAGATGTGAATGGTGAAATTTTGAGGGGGAAATTTGAAAAAGTTATTTCCAATTCCCTCCCCTTAATTCTTTTGTTTATTACACTTTGGTACTCATTTCAGATTCAAAAATGCATTCCAGCCTTTGCTGGAAGGTTCTAGGGGGATCTATTGTCTTCTATTTGGGGCCAATTACTAATGTACCCTCACTTGCTACAGTTATTAACCATTAAACCTTTTTGTTGGGTCTATTGTACCCTTTGTTTTGTGCATTGCAGAAATACTAGGCCTAAATGTCTGATTTGTCCCTATATACTCTATTAAATCTACAATTATGCCATTTTTCATTCCTTTTATGCCCCTGTTATTAATTACTATTTACCTGACCTATCTAAAGTATGGGTGTACAATTTTATACCTTATTTAACTACTGGCCAGTATTTATAAGCCATTTAAGACTTAGCGAGATTTGAACTTTAATTTTCTTTCAATTTTGACCTCTTTTAAGAGGTATCTTTCATTACTGTCTATTTTAATTGATTTGCAGGACTAGCCTGCTTATTTACCTAAGTCTAAACCTTTTCAGATTTAGCCAGTCCAGTGTTTGGACTTGGCTTTGCAAAATTAGTCATTTATTATAACACTGGCCACTTAGAATTAGATTAAGAGCTTAGCCAGTTTCAGATTTAAGCTTATTATTACAGAGTTAGCCAGTTTCAGCACTAACCATTCAATTGTAACCATTTTATATCATTTTTATTTTTAATCAATTAACATAATTAACATACTTTCAGAATTAGCCAATTATCTAGTTACCTATCTATCACAGCTATAACCAATATCCCCTAAAGCATAATAAGACTAATTGTAGTCTAAAACATGAATTTATCACAAACATAGCCCTTTTATATCAAATTGCACACATAGCCACAAATCAGAAATCATTTATCATCTAATCAAAACTTAGAGAGAAATTTGAATATGGTTGAATTTCAATTAAACAACTCACAACTCGAATTCAGGCATAGTATAACTAAGTTAACATAAAGAGATATATTCAGAATACTTTCATGTTTAAACTCACAAAAACCCTAAAAAGGCTCGAGTATATTTAATCAAGTGTAATAAATAAGATTATCAAAGAGACTAATGAAGCATGTTATTAAAAGGGAATATTTAGGAAATATTAGAAGATAGGCTAGTAGAAACAGAGTTATAACAGGAAACATATCAAAGAAAGAAGCTAAACTAAACATGCAACTAATTACTATTAATCAAAGAAAATAGAGTTAAACACAGAATAGCATGCTGAATCAATCAAAATAGAAATAGAGAGAGGGAGGGGGACTTAGCTTGCAGGATTTGTCTTCTGAGCTTTCCCCATTTTATTTTTCTTTTTTCTTGTTCTTTTCTTTTTCTTTCTTCTTTCTTTTTCCAGTTTCTTTTCTTTTCTTTTTCTCAGACTTCAGACTTCAAGGTTTGAAGTCTTTATTTTGAATCAGGTGGTTTTTATTGGGTTTTTGGGTAGAGATGGGTGTATCTTTAGGGTGGGTGTTATAAAGTTTGCCAGAGTTAGGGTTCCGGCGGCTTGTTCTCGAATATTTGAGAAGTTTGAGTGAGATTCGAAGGAAAACAGGTTTATGGGGTTAAAGATCTGTGCAAGATGGTCTAATGGTGTTAGTTTGGACAACTGTCTCAAGGGTTGTGGTCACCGGAGAAGAAATCCGGTGGCCGGAATTTCAAGAAAAGGGGGCTTTTGGGGTTTCTATGGGTTTTCAGGGTGGTTTGGTGTAGAGGAGTAGAAAAAGAGGGGTTTGGAGTTCGAGAATGGCCGGAGACGACCATGGAAGGCATCCAGTCTCCATGGCCGGTGAGGAGAGAAGAGTGGAGAAGAAGCTAATGAAGGGCGGCTAGGGTTCCGGCGACCGGAATTTCAAGAAAAGAGGGGATTTTTGGTTTACTAGGGTTTTTATGGTGGTTGAAAGGTTTGGTTGCTAGGGGTGAAGTGTTTGGTGGCTTCTTGAGCCGGAGACTATGGTGGTTTTAGGACAGTCCGGCCAATTTCCATGGGAGACTTAAAGAAGAAGAAGATAGAAAGGGAGGCGGCTAGGGTTTACAGATATGTATATGTGTATGTTAGTATAGGTGTTTTGACCGGAGATGAGCATATTTATACTCCCCTTATCTCATGTAATCCTGGCCTTTGGATCAACTAAGATCAATGGCCAGGATCTTCTCCTTTTAAATGACACCGTTTAATTAAATGAAAAATAACTTTATGTCCATTAGATGTTTAATTTTGAACGGCCAGGATTACTTTAACATACTGCGTCGTTTAGCTCTTAATGAGATTTAATGCCATCCATCTGATCATTCCTTTTGACGGCTCAGATTGGTCTTCTATACAGCATCGTTTGATTTTTAATGACGCCGCTTCATTTTGTTCGTTAGATTGATTTCATCGACGACTGAGATTTTAATGCCTTGTACATCGTCGTTTGGCTAAGGACTTAGGCGGACCAGGCTGGTCTTTGGGCCTATTATACTTGGGCTTAATCAATTGTGTATATATTTCATTTCATAGCCCAAGTTGTTATTGTATTTTTGTATTTTGTCTTGTATTTTAATTATTTCTTGTATTTTCTTTTGTATTTTATTTTTCTCTTTTTGTATTTGTTTTCAATTGTTATACTTCTTTTATTTCGTACTTTTTCCTGATTTTTCTGGTATTTTATGATACTTTTGCCATTTTCTTTTGTTTTTCCGGTATTTTGTATTTTTTGGTGATTTTTCTAAATTTTCATATTTTTGTGACATTTTCTAATGGATTCCTTTTGTAGTTTTGAATTTCAAATTTATTTTAAAAACAAACACACAAGTATCACACAATTGCACACCAAAACTATTTTTGTATTTATTTATATATTTATATTGGAATTTATTTGCTTAGGGCAAAAATCACGTGCTCACTGGCTGAATCAAACCATTAATAAATCTCCTCACCCTCTCTCTCTCTCTCTATCTCTCTCTCTCTCTCTCCCTCTGTCTCTGTGGGAAGTATAACAAGAGCATAGAAATCTAGATGAATGAACCTGGTCTCACACTGAGTGACCGTCATAGAATCCTGCTGGAGATGATCGAACTACCTCCGATAAGCATCTCTCTGAGTAACAGGGAGAAACTTCTCCAGAAATAACTCTAAAAGCTTATTCCAAGTCGAAGACGGTGACCCAGTTGGTCTAGCTAAATAGAAATCCCTCCACCAAGTCTTGGCGGATCCAAATAGGCGAAATGCAGCAAAATCAACTCCATTGGACTCAACAAAGCCCATGTTTCGAAGAACATCGTGGCAGCTATATAAGAAATCCCGGGGGGTACTCAGAAGAAGCACTACTGAATGTAGTAGTGAAGAGCTTGGTTAACCTGTCCAGCCTCCACAAAGCATCTGCGGACATAACCGCGCCATCGCCAGTCTGAGCAATTGCCCCCGGATGAACTGCCATAGTTGGTTGAACCACTGGATACTGAACTTGGGGATCTACCTTCTCTGGAATACATACAGTAGGAGTCTGCGCTCCTCCTCCATCCTGAGAAGTGGCTGGTGCTACAGGAAGCAATCCTGCTCGGGTGACACTCTCCATGAGGCCTACCAATTGGACTAGAGTTTCCTGAAGAATTGGGGTAGTAATAAACCCCTCTAGGACCTGAGCTGGGCCCACCAGAACAGCTGCGATTGGTGCCGGAACCTCCTCATCAAAGTTAACCCGAGGCTCCGATACTGGTGCTGCTGCTCGGGGCTGAGCTCTGCCCCTACCTTATCCTCTAGCACAGCCTCGTCCTCTGCCCCTAGTAGGATTTGCTTAGGGCTCGGACTGCTGATCGGAAGATGAGGAAGCATGTGTTATCGCCATCTGCAAAATAACATAGTATAAATTCAATCAGTATTGAGAAACCAAAACGCACAACAAGAAAGAACAAATATGAAAATTTTCCTAACTCTGTAGTCTCTGGGGAAAAATACATACGTCTTCATACCGATCCCTCAGACTTTACCAAGTTTTTTCGTGAATTGTGAGACCTATGCAACCTTGTGCTCTGATACCAATTTGTCACGAACCGGATACCCATCCTCAGGAGTCGTGATGGTACCTACTCGTAGAATCTAGGAGAGCCAAACTTAGTTACCTTTCATTTACAACATAGCCCATTTTTAACTTTTTATGGCAACAATATGAATACAATGAAATTAAAAAATTAGCGAAATTCTTAATTATAGAAACTGAATCAAAATGCGGAATAGTCAACATAAGCCTCTACCCAAGATTGGTGTCACAATACTCACGAACTGCCAAGAAATACAAAATACAAATGTCTGAAAGAACACATAAGTTGTTTGTCTCGAATACACGGAGGTAACAGATTAAAAAGAGAGAATAAGGGAGATGTCGGGCCCGTGGACACCTTCAAAACTACCTTGGGTCTCACTGGACTGAAGGCCTAATCCCATACAAATACTGCTGCTCTTGTAGCTCGAAACCTGGACCTGTGCAAATAGCACAAAGTGTAGCATCAGCACAACTGACCCCATGTGCTGGTAAGTGTGTAGCCTAACCCCACCGAAGTAGTGCGAGGCTAGAATGGACTACCATATAAAACTGTTCAATTATATACATATACAGCAGAGTGGAAAACACAAAAAAAGTAAACAATATGCGAGGGGGAACATGCTGGGGGGAGAAAACAATTTTAATAGTAAATCCAGAATAATTGTCAAAGGACAGCTTGGAATTTGTCGCGGACAAAAACCTAATTGTAACAACCCGACCCGTTGTTACGGGATTTATTGCACAATTTTCTTCATTTTATACTTTAATATGCCAATTTTTATATGTTTGGAGAGTTAGAAGCAAATCGGATGGAATTTAGATAGAAATGAGGCAATAAACCTCTTTGTGAGAAGAATAGTTTGGAAAAGTCAACTGAATGTTGACTGGTGAGTTAGAAAGCTCGGAATGGATTTCTAATGATTCTACTAGCTTTGGGGGATGATTTATTACTTAGGAGAGCAATCTGAATCGAATTCGGATGTCCGGTGTAGATTTAGGCTTGAATTGGCTAAGGTTGAATTTTGGCGAAATCCGAATGGTAGGTGAGATTTTGATCCGGGGCTCAGAATGAAATTCTGAGAGTTTTAGTAGCTCTGTTAGGAGATTTTGGATATGCGTGCAAAATTTCAAGTCATTCGTAGGTGTTTAGGTCGGGTTTTAGATCAAATGTTAATTTCGGAAGATTTAATGAAAATTAGGCCTGAATCTGTGCGGAATTGGTGATTTTGATGTTTATGATGGTGTTTTTATGTTACGAGCAAGTTTGAATGAAGTAACATGACATATTTGTGCATCTGGTTGGGGTCCCGGTGGTCTCGGGATGATTTCGGATGCCCAACGGGAATTTTTAGTTAAAAAATACAACAGAAATTGTAGCAGCAGGTGCCGGTGTTTTTGTTCACTACGATCACGAACATGTAGTTGAGATCGCGTAGAAGAGTTTTTGGGAAGCCAGGAATTTCTCTATGCGATCGCGTGAAGTGGGCTGCGATCGCACAGGCTTAGGAAAGTACTCACTGCGATCACGTAAGATGGTAATTTGGTTCACTGCGATCGCGGACTGGCTCCTGCGATCATGTAAGGTAAAATGAGGGCCTGGGAAAAATTGTTCATCGTTATCGTGTGCAAGGTGCCACGATCGCATAGAGTAAAAGTCAAGTCTGACAGAGGGGTAATAATAGAACCCTCGCGAGCAAAATCGATTTTCACCGTTTGTGAGCGTTTTGGAGAGCTTTTGGATGAGAAGTAAGAGGATTTTATCGAAAAAACATTGGAGGTAAGTTTCTTGACTCAAAACACGATTTTATGCTAGAATCAACATCAAAACTCATGAAATTGGGTAGAAATTGTGAAGAACTAGGGCCTAAATTTCAAAAACGTGTTTTGGGTTTTGAAAGGCAATTTGAACTCCGATTGTGGGCTATAAGCCATCTTTGGGGCCTTGTGCAGACCTGTAGTATCCCAAGGGGATAGACATATATGTGATTGCTTGATTTGCATAATCACATATCTTAGTCCTGGTTCAAAATCACTATTATGAGATGCTTAGTCACCTATTCTTGGAAAATTAAATAAAATTAAAGTATTTTTATTATTAATGAACTGGAACCTGGAAATAAATAATTTGAACTGTTGTGTGGCTCATATGCATGTTGTGGACTGAGGATGGATCGGGCTACACGCCGCAGCAGATGATATGAATATTGAGCTTGGGCTGAAGGTGCCCCTCCGGACACTGTACACACTCCCAGTGAGCACCCTCGATGTTAAACGGATTGGGCTACGTGCCATAGCGGTCATGTGCATTGCATTGCAATTTTATCTATAAATTATCTGTGCTAATTGTGATTTGTTGTTGTTGTTAGTTTGTAGAAGGTATCGGACTGTAGTTTAGCTTTGCTCTATGGTATTCTGTGGATTTCCTGCTTTCATCAATTATTATATACTTTTTACTCATTGAGTACTTAGTACTCACCCATACTCCCTGTACCTTTGTGTGCAGATTCAGGTACACTGGAGGGTTAGACGAGCACTACAGCTTATATCAGAGTTATTCGAGTTGCTGAGGTAGCTATCGGCGTTCGCAAAACCTAGCTTCTCTTTTCATTCAATTATTACTATATGTTTCTGACTTGAGTATTTCATTCAGTATTTCTATTACTATTTAGTTTTGTTTGGAGGTTCTAGACTCGTGACCCCAGATCTTTTGGGAGTGTTATTTCGGGTTTCACACTTTTCAGTATTTATTCATACTATTATTATTGGAGTAATTATTGACTCATATATTCTTCTTGAATTGTCTTTTTGGGACTGGTTTTCTATTTGGAAACAGTTGTGGTCTAGCTTGCGTAGCTTTAGGGTTGGGCACTATCACGACCGGGTTTAGGTCATGACAAGTTGGTATCAGAGCCTAGGTTACTAGGTCTCTCGAGTCATGAGCCGGTTTAGTAGGATCTCACAAATTAGTACGTAGACGTTCGTATCTATCCTCGGGAGGCTATAGAACTTTAGGAAACACTTCACTTTCTTGGATTCATATCATGCGGGTTTGTGTTATCGTGAAACTAATTTTTTTCCGTATTTTAGTCTCTCGTAGATGGCGAGAACACGTGCTAGCGGATGTGGCGGACGACCACCAGTGGCACCCAGAGGCTGTGGTCGTGGTAGAGGTAGGACATCAGTGATAGCACCTACTGACCCACCAGCTGATCAGACTCAGGGTCAGATCCCAGCGCCAATTGATCAGGTTCAGGATCAGGCACCAGCTGCAAGCATTCTAGCAGCTCGGGTTCAGGCACCGGCAGTGTCTATTGAGATACTAGGCCTTCAGAAGACCTTAGAACAGATCTTATCTGTATGCACTGGCTTAGCTCAGGTGCTTGCGGCCTCTACTGCAGCAGCTTCTTCACAGGCACGGGAAGTGAATCAGACCCCAATTGCTCGCACACCCGAGCTGTAGTTCAGGGTTTACAGGCACCTGAGGCAGCTCCAGCCCAGCCAGTTCAGCCGGCTGCACCAGTCGCACCAGCCCCAGCTCATGTGGTTCCAGCTATTCCTGATGATGAGCAACGTCGGTTAGAGAGGTTCGGAAGGCTACAGCCTCCGGCGTTCAGCGGCGTTGAGGGCGAGGATGCCCAGGGTTTTCTGGATAAGTGTTAGCGTATGCTTCATACTACGGGTATTCTGAAGTCTAGCAGTGTTGCTTTCACTACCTTCCAGTTCACAAGACCAGCATTTCATTGGTGATAGGATTTTGAGAGGCGTAGGCCTGTTGGGGCAGCGCCCCTCACTTGGCAGCAATTCTCCATGGTATTTCTAGACAAGTATGTGCCCTAGTGTCAGAGGGAGGAGCTGCATCATCAGTTCGAGTTATTGAAGCACGGAAGATATGTCGGTTACTCAGTACGAGCTGAGATTTACACAGCTAGCCCGTCATGCCATGTGGATGATTCCGACTGATCATGAGAGGATCAGGAGATTTGTGGATGGTCTCAGCTATCCTATCTATATATTGATGACTAGAGAGAGGGCTTCAGTAGTTACTTTTCAGGAGGTGGTTGATGCGGCTCGTCAGATTGAGACAAACCACTGTCGAGAGCATGAGGAGAGGGAGGCTAAGAGGCCTCGTGGGATAGGTAGTTATAGTGGTGCTCCGTCTAGGGGCCAGTCTCAGCACAGCAGAGGTCGTTCCTTCAGAGCTCCTCAGTTAGGCCTTGCAGAGTCTAGTGGAGCTTCGTCATATTGTGGTCGTCAGGGTCATCAAGGCCATCAGGGCCAGCAGGTTCGTCAGTAGAGCCAGCCCGCACTGAGCGCCCTTCCAGCTGAAAGATCTGCTCCTGCTCCTTCAGCTCAGGGTTCATCTACAGCGAGGGGTTCTCAGCAGTCCCTTTCTCTAACTTTAGGCCATTGCTTTGAGTGTGGTGAGTTTGGACATATTAGGAGGTAGTGTCCCCAATTACTTTGTAAGCGGTCTCAGTCGAGGGACTAGCCCTCGTCTTCTACTACTGTTTCTTCAACACCAGCACAATCAGCTAGGAGTGGTGGTCAGGTAGCTAGAGGTCGCCCTAGGGGTGAGGACCATACTGGTGGAGGTCAGGCTCGTTTTTATGCTCTTCTAGATAGGAGGGGCGCTAGTGCATCAGATGCAGTCATCACAGGTATTATCTCAGTCTACCACAGGGATACTTCTGTCTTATTTGATCCGGATCCACCTATTCCTATGTTTCTTCATATTTTGTGCATCAATTAGGTATAACCCATGGTATTCTTGCCTTTCCCGTGCATGTGTCTACCCTGGTGGGTGATACAGTTACTGTGGATCAGGTATACCGATCCTATCTTGTTACTATTGGGGGTCTGGAGACACGAGTTGACTTATTACTATTGGGCATGGTGGATTCCGATGTGATTCTAGGCATAGATTGGTTATCTCCTTACCATGCGATTTTGGACTGTCATGCCAAGATAGTCACATTAGCTATTTCGGGTATTCCGAGGATTGAGTGGTGAGGCGTGACTGATTATGTATCCGACAGGGTGATTTCCTTTATAAAAGGCCAACGAATGATTATGATGGGATGTCTATCGTATTTGGCTTTCATTAGAGATGTTGAGGCTGAGACACCCAGTCTTGAGTCGGTCCCCGTTGTGAGGATTTTCTGGATGTATTTCCAGCAGACCTGCCGGGCATGCCGCTGGACAGGGATATTGATTTTGGTATTGACTTGGTGCCGTGCACTCAGCACATTTCTATTCCTCCCTACCACATGGCACCAACTGAGTTAAAAGAGTTGAAAGAACAACTTTAGGAACTCTTAGATAAGGGATTCATTCGCCCGAGTATGTCACATTGGGGTGCACCGGTATTATTCGTGAAGAAGAAAGATGGCACAATGAGAATGTGCATTGATTACAGATAGTTGAACAATGTGACAGTAAGGAATAAGTACCTATTACCTCGTATTGAAGACTTGTTTGATCAGCTTCAGGGAGCAAGTGTATTCTCTAAGATTGACCTTCGATCGGGTTATCACCAGTTGAAGATTAGGGATTCAGACATTATGAAGACAGCTTTCAGAATGTGATATGGGCACTATGAATTTCTGGTGATGTCTTTTGAGCTGACTAATGGCCCAGCCTTATTCATGCACTTGATGAACAGTTTATATCAGCTGTACCTTGATTCATTTATGATCGTATTTATTAATGATATCCTGGTGTACTCACGCAGCTAGGAGGAGCACGCATATCACTAGAGGGTGGTATTGCAGAGGTTGAGAGAGGAAAAGCTTTATGCAAAATTTTCTAAATGTGAGTTCTGGCTTGATACTGTGACATTTTTGGAACATGTAGTGTCTAGTGATAGTATTTGGGTTGACCCACAGAAAGTCGAGGCAGTGCAGAATTGGCCCAGACCATTCTCAACTATGGAGATCCGGAGTTTCCTCGATTTGGCAGGCTATTACCGCAGGTTTGTTCAGGGCTTTTCGTCTATTGCTTCACCTTTGACTAAGTTGACATAGAAGAATGCTCCATTCATGTGGTCTGATGAATGCGGGGAGAGCTTCCAGAAGCTTAAGTTGGCCTTGACCACAGCTCCGGTACTTGTGTTGCCATTAGCTTCAAGGTCTTATACGGTGTATTGCGATGCTTTGAGAGTTAGGATCGGTTGTGTATTGATGTAGGAGGGTAGAGTCATTGCATATGCTTCTCTTTAGCTAAAGCCCTACGAGAATAACTACCATGTTCACGACTTAGAGTTGGCTGCTATTGTTCATGCATTGAAGATTTGGAGGCATGACTTGTATGGGGTATCATGTGACGTATATATAGACCACCGCAGCCTCCAGTATTTGTTTAAGTAGAAAGATCTTAATTTGAGGCAACGAAGATGGCTTGAATTGCTTAAAGAATATGATATTTCCATTTTGTACCATCCCAGGAAGGCCAATATAGTGGCCGATGCTTTAAGCCGGAGGGCTATTATTATGGGTAACTTGGTGTACATTCTAGTTGGGGATAGGCCCATTGTAGTTGATGTTTAGGCGTTAGCTAATCATATGGTGAGGCTGGATATTTCTGAGTTCGGGTGATGGCTTGGGTGGTATCTCGGTCTTCCTTATATGACCGTATTCGAGAGCGCCAATATGATGATCCACACTTGCTTGTACTTAAGCAGCATGATGATGCCAGATATGTCACTATTGATAGTGATAGTGTGTTGCGGATATAGGGCCAGATATGCATGCCCAATGTTGATGGCCTCAGTGAGTTGATATTGGAGAAGGCCCACAGCTCGTGGTATTCTATTCATCCTGGTGCCGCAAAGATGTATTAGGATTTGAGGCAGCATTACAGGTGGAGAAAGATGAAGAAAGATATTGTGAATCATGTAGCATGGTGCCTTAACTGTCAGCAGGTCTAGTATGAGCATCAAAGGCCTGGTGGTGTATTCCAGCGTATTGATATTCCCGAGTGGAAATGGGAAATGATCACTATGGACTTTGTTAGTGGACACCCTCAGACAGCGAGGAAGTTTGACTTAGTTTGGGTGATTGTTGATAGGCTGACCAAGTCAGCTCATTTCATTCATGTGTGTACTACATACTCCTCAGAGCGGTTAGCAGAGATATTCATACGTGAGATTGTGAGATTGCATGGAGTTTCCATTTCTATTATATCAGACAGAGGTACCCAATTCACTTCTCGGTTCTGGAGGACATTTCAGCGAGAGTTGGGTTCACAGGTAGAGCTGAGCACAACATTTCATCCCACAGACGGATGGGCAGTCCGAGCGTACAATTCAGATACTGGAGCACATGTTGCGTGCTTGTGTCATTGATTTCGGTAGTTCATGGGCTGATTTCTTGCCTCTTGCAGAGTTTGCTTATAACCATAGCTATCTGTCCAGCATTCAAATGGAACCGTATGAAGCCTTATATGGGAGGCGGTGTAGGTCTCCAGTCGGTTAGTCTGAGCCCGGCGAGGCTAGATTGTTGGGGAAAGAGTTAGTTTAGGATGCCTTAGACGAGGTGAAGGTGATTCGGGAGAGACTTCGCACTGCTCAGTCGCGTCAGAAGAGTTGTGTGAACTGGAAGGTCCGAGATGTGTCTTATTCAGTTGGCGAGAAGGTGTTGCTGAAGGTTTCGCCTATGAAGGGCGTTATGTGGTTTGGAAAGAAAGGAAAGTTGAGCCCAAGGTTTATTGGACCTTTTGAGGTGCTTAGGAAAGTTGGGGAGGTGGCCTATATGCTTGCTTTGCCACCCAGTTTGTCGGGAGTTCACCCGGTGTTCCATGTATCAATGCTCCGAAAGTACGTTGGAGATCTGTCACATGTGTTAGACTTCAACACGATACAGCTGGATGAGGACTTGACCTATGATATGGAGCTGGTAGCCATTTTGGGTTGACAGGTTCGTAAGTTGAGATCCAAAGACATAGCCTCAGTGAAAGTGCAGTGGAGAGGTCATCCCGAGGAGGAAGCAACTTGGGAGACCGAACAGGAGATGCGGAGCAGATATCCACACTTATTTGAGACTCCAGGTATGTTTCTCAACCCGCTTGCGAACGAGCTTTGTTTAAGTTGGGGAGAATGTAATGACCCAACCCGTTGTTACGGGAGTTATCGCCCCATTTTCTTAATTTTATTCTTTAATATGCTAATTTATATGTGTTTGGAGAGTTAGAAGCAAATTGGATGGAATTTAGACAGAAATGACGCAACAAACCTCTTTATGAGAAGAATAGTTTGGAAAAGTCAACCGAATGTTGACCGATGAGTTAGAAAGCTTGGAATGGATTTCTGATGATTCGACTAGCTTTGGCGGATAATTTATGACTTAGGAAAGCAATCGGAATCGAATTCGGAGGTCTGGTGTAGATTAAGGCTTGAATTGGCTAAGGTTGAATTTTGGCGAAATCTAGACGGTAAGTGAGATTTTGTTCCGGGGCTCGGAATGAAATTCCAAGAGTTGCAGTAGCTCCATTAGATGATTTTGGATATGCATTCAAAATTTTAGGTCATTCAGAGGTGTTTAGGTCTGGTTTTAGATCGAATGTTAGTTTTAGAAGTTTTAATGAAAATTAGGCTTGAATCCGTGAGGAATTGGTGATTTTGATGTTTATGATGGTGTTTTTATGTTACGAGCAAGTTTGAATGAAGTAACATGACATATCTGTGCATTTGGTTGAGGTCCCGGGGGTCTCGGGATGATTTCGGATGCCCAATGGGAATTTTTAGTTGAAGAAAATGCAGCAGAAATTGCAGCAGCACGTGCCAGTGATTTTGTGCACTGCAATCGCGAACATGTAGCTGCGATCGCGTAGAAGAGTTTTTGGGAACCCAATATTTTCTCTATGCGATCGCGTGAAGTGGGCTGCGATCGCATAGGATTAGGCAAGTACTCCATACGATCGCGTAGGAGACCCTGCGATCGCGTAAGAGGGTAATTTGGTTCACTGCGATCGCGGACTGGCTCCTGCGATCGCGTAAGGTAAAATGAGGGCCTGGGAAGATTGTTCATCGCGATCGCGTGCAGGGTGCCGCGATCGTATAGAGTAAAAGTCGGGTCTGACAAAGGGGTTTAATAACGGAACCCCCGCGAGCAAAACCTATTTTTCACCATTTGTGAGTGTTCTGGAGAGCTTTTGGACGGGAAGTAAGAGGATTTTGTCGGGAAAACATTGGAGGTAAGTTTCTTGACTCAATAACACGATTTTATGCTACAATCAACATCAAAACTCATGAAATTGGGTAGAAATTATAAAGAACTAGGGCCTAAATTCTGAAAACGAGTTTTGGGTTTTCAAAGTCCATTCCAACTCTGATTTCGATAAATTTTATATGCACGGACTTGTGGCGAGATAAGGAATCCATTGGTATGAATTTTGGAATTTTTCAAGAAGTGGGCCGGGGGCTCGGGTTTTACCAACTTGGTGCATTATTGCGTTTTTCAAGTAAATTTGATTGGGTTATGTTTCTTTGACCCATATAGATGTAATTGTTGTGGTTTTGACTAGATTCAATGCATGAGGCGGAAAATTCGAAAGGAAGAGGCATCGCGGACGAGTCCACGACCGGCTAGAGGTGAGTAGTTAGTGTATATGGTAGCCTGAGGGTTCGAAACTCCGGCTTAGCACATTGTGACGCTATTAGGGCGTAGCTTGCACCCCATGGCAGGGGGGTTGATTATGACTGGGGATTGAGACTTGGTCCATCCTGAATATGAATAACATTATATTGGCGGTTGAAACGCACACCATGTTAGATATATTTGAGGGCTGTAAGCCATGTTTGGGGCCTTGTGCCGACCTGTAGTATCCCTAGGGGATAGACATATATGTGATAGCTTGATTTGCGTAACCACTGATCTCAGTCCTGGTTCAAAATCACTATTATGAGATGCTAAGTCACCCGTTCTTGGAAAATTAAATAAAATTAAAGTATTTTTATTATTAATGAACTGGAACCTGGAAATAAATAATTTGAACTGTTGTGTGACTCATATGCATGTTGTGGACTGAGGATGGATCGGGCTGCACGCCGCAACAGATGATATGAATATTGCGCTTGGGATGAACGAGCCCCTCCGGAGTCTGTACACACCCCTAATGAGCACCGTCGACTTTAAATGGATCGGGCTACGCGCCGTAGCGGTCATGTGCATTGCATTTTTATCTGTAAATTATCTGTGCTAATTTTGTTTTGCTGCTGTTGTTAGTTCGTAGTAGGTATCAGGCTGTAGTTTAGCTTTGCTCTCTGGTATTCTGTGGATTTCCTGCTTTCAGCTATTATTATATACTTTTTACTCATTGAGTACTTAGTACTCACCTCTACTCCCTGCACCTTCGTGTGGATATTCAGGTAAACATCAGGGTTAGACGAGCACTGCAGCTTATATAAGAGTTATTCGAGTTGCTGAGGTAGCTGCCAGCGTTCATAGAACCTATCTTTTCTTTTCATTCAATTATTACTATTTGTTTCAGACTTGAGTATTTTATTCAGTATTTCTATTACTATTCAGTTTTGCTTAGAGGCTCTAGACTTGTCACCCCAAATCTTTTTGGAGTGTCATTTCGGTTTTCACACTTCTCAGTATTTATTCATACTATTATTATTGGAGTAATTATTGACTCATATATTCTTCTTGAGTTGTCCTTTTAGAACTGGTTTTCTAATTGGAAACAGTTGTTGGTATGGCTTGCTTAGCTTTAGGGTTGGGCGCCATCATGACCGGGTTAGGGTCGTGACACTAATACCCAAATAAACACACTTGTATCAATAATTATTGTGGCGCGCAACCTGATCCTAATATATAACAACAATGTTGCGGCATGCAACCCGATCCTAATATATAATAATAATGTTGCGGCATGCAACCCGATCCATAAATAAACATTGTTGTGGTGTGTAACACGATCCATATCATTTAACATTGTTTCGGGCGCAACTCGATGCATATCGTTTGGCATAGTTGCGGCGCGCAACCCGATGCACACATATCATTCAATGCACGGCATCACCCTTCGTGCTTTAACACTCTTCCTCACCCAATCAATAATCATAAACAAGGGCAAGGGAAATAATAAAACAAGAATGGAAGCCCCGACAAGGGTACAAAAACAAACAAATAAAAACCCAGCAAGGGTACTACATCAATAATCACAACGTCCCGACAAGGGAATAAATCATTAACACTTCTCTTTCTTTCCCTTTTATCTCGTATTTCAACTATCACTTGAGCCTAAGCTCCAAGGATTACTTATCTCCTATACCTTCACAATTTGTATTTCGAGTCGTGCCAATGCTCCACAAAGTTCCAAGATCACAATTTCTATCACAAGGCCTTTACAACATATAAAAGTCATCAATTAAGCATGGAAGGCATAACAACAACCAACTATCCGCAAATAAGGACTCACGATCATGCTAGACACTAATGTATACTCATCACCATGCCTATACATCGTACTTGATCAATTAGCAAGTAGCAAACAAGACTCAACTATTATTCCCTCAATCTAGGGTTAAACCAAACACTTACGTCGAGGCCTTTCGCTCAAACCTCAACTATCGCTTTACCCCGCGATTTTACCTCTAATCCGCTTGAATCTAGTCACAATTTGCTAAATTGCTTTAATAAACATGAAATAAATCAATTTGAATGCATACAATTTCCCATGTTTTTCCCCAAAAATTCCAAAATCGTCCCCTGGTTCACCTGGTCAAAACCCGAGGTTTGAACCAAAACCGGTTACCCATTCCCCACGAACTTAAATATGTAATTTGTTTTGAATTCGGACCTCCAATTGAGGTCCAGATCCCCAATTTTTTAAAAATCTAGGTTCCAAAAACCCCTAATTTCAGCCATGAAAATCATTGATTTAAGTGGAAAACATGTTAAATAACGTTAATGATTGAAAGAATCGAGTAACAATTGACTTAGTAGAAAGAAACTTGTTCTTGAAAAATCACCCAAGGAGTTGTATTTTGAATGTGGGGGTAAAAATGACTTAAATTTGACTAAGTATAAAATTGCTGGGTCTGTGATGTTTGCGAACCCCAACCACAATATGGTATTTGTGAACACTGTTTCATATTTGTGAAGCGGGGCATATCAGGGGACCTTTGCATTTTTGAAAAAGGTCTCGTATTTGTGAACCTTGGACCTTTGCATTTACGAAGAAAAATATCAGATTTGCAAAGAAAAATATCGCATTTGCGATCCTTGTCAGGCCGGGGCTGGTTTCGTATTTGCAAACCAGCCTTCGTATTTGCGAGTTCGCATTTGTGAACCGGGCTTCATAAATGTGAAGCCTGCATGCATGTTCATACCAGATTTTTCCTAAGTTTAAAATGCACTTCGACACCCTTCTAAAACTCACCGGAGCCCTCAGGGCTCCAAACCAAATATGCACACAACCTCAATAACATCCCACAGACTTATCTGTGCGATCAAATTACAAAAATAACAACATATACATCAAATTAAACCTCAATATTTATAATTTCTTCCAAGTTTTCATAAAACATTGTGTTGACCCGACCTGTCGTCACGTGTGTTATCACCCCGTTTTCCCCATATTATGCTCCTCTATGTTTCAATATCAATATTGAGGTGATCGGGTGGAATTGAATTGGTTTTACATGGAAATGAGATACTTAGTCTCTTAAAGGGAAGCTTGTTTTGGAAGAGTCAACTGGAAGTTGACAATTTAGTTATAGGGCTCGGATGTGAATTTTGGTGAGTTAGTCAGCTTCAGAGGATGATTTGTGACTTAGGAGCGCGATAGCAATTGAATTTGGAGGTCAGATGTAGAATTAGGCTTGAATTGGCGAAGTTTGAATTTTTGGCGAATTCAGGTTGATAGGTAAGATATTTTATTTAGGGTTCGGAATAGAATTTCGAGAGTTGCAATAGCTCCATTAGATGATTTTGGATGTGCGTGTAAAAGTTCCGGTAATTTGGAGGTGTTTTGGTTGGGTTTTTGATCGAATGTTAGTTTCAGAAGAATTTGATAAACTTAGGCTTTGATTTGGTGAAATTTGATGATTTTGGTGTTTAAGGTAATGTTTTGATGGTTTGAGCAAGTCTGAATAAGGTAATGGATCATATCTATGCCTTTGGTTGAGGTCCGGAGGGCCTTGGGGTGAATTCGGATAGCTAACAAAGATTTTTGAGGAGTTGAGGAGTTGCAGATTTTTCACAGCAATAGCAAGCCAATTTTGGACTTTGCGTTCGCTAGGAATAGGCCACGTTCGCGTAGGTATGAGGCCATTGGTCTTCTCGTTCGTGGTTAGGACCCCGCACTCGCGTAGAGGGAGTTTGGGGCCCCTGATCATTGCTCTTCGCATTCGCGACCAGGGGTACGCATTCGCGTCATTGGGCCAAGCAGAGCATCGCGTTCGCGGGGTGGGCTCCGCATTCGCGTAGAGTAAATGTGGCCCAGCGGATTTTTGGCCATCGCGAAGGTGAGAGGACCATCGCATTCGGGAAGAAGGATTCGTCAGCTGGGCAGAAGGGTTTTAATAACATTTTATCCGCAACCCATTTATTATTTCCTCCATTTTTAAACCACTTCAAGAGCTTTATGGTAGAAATTGAAGAGGGTTTTGATGGGAATCGATTGGAGGTAAGTCTCATGACCTAGAAATGCTATTTTATTGAAGAATCCACCTTTACTTCTTGGAAAATTGGGTGTAAAAATTTGAAGAACTAGGGCTTAGGTTTTTAAATGAGAAATTGGGATTTGAGGGAGCATTTGGACTCCGATTTTGATGAATTTTATATGTACGGACAGACGATGAATCTGGTGATGTGAATTTTGTAATTTTTTGAGAAGTGGGCCCGAGGCTCGGGTTTTGCCAAATTTGTGATTTTTGGTATTTTTCGAGTTCTTTCAATTGGGTTATGTTCCATTAGCTTATTATAACGTATTCCTTGTGGTTTTGATCAAATTCGGCACACGAGAAGGTTTATTCGAGAGGAAATGCTTAGCAGACTAGTCGTGTGGCTGGTTTGAGGTGACTACTAGATGTAGATGATAACCTGAGGGTTTGAAACAACAGTATTTATCACACTGTAACGCTATATTGAGTTGAGACACGTACTCTATGGCGAGTGCGGGGTCGTTTGTGATTGGGGACTATGGCTTAGTCCATCGCTAGTGATGTTCATATTGTGTCATTGACTAGAAATTGATTGGTAAACATCCTACTTGGATTGCTATGAGTATTTTTGGACTGTGTGCCGATTAATTGGATCCCTTAGAGATTCTTATCATTGTTTCCATGATGCTTAGCATGTTTTCATGGTATCAGTCCTGAGTTAAACACTGTCTCGAAATGATTAGTAAATTTCAAAAGTTTAAATATTTAATCTATAATTTTTAATAATTGGAACTGAAAACAATAAACTTGACTGTGCCCGTGTGTCATACATGCATATAACTGGACTGAATGTGGATCGGGCTGAACGCCGCAGCGAATGCTACGATGATATTGCGCTTGGGTTGTAGGAGCCCCTCCGGAGTCTAAAACCCCACAGTGAGTGCGAGTACCTAAATGGATCGTGTTGCCCGCCGCAGCGGTCAGGTGCATTGAATCGCATTAATGCATCAATATCTATCTATTTTACATGTCATTTCTTGTTGTTATTCCACCGTTAAATGTGCTGAATTATTTGTTATAGCTTTGCATTGTAATATTTCAGGATTTCTTACTTTCAACCATTATATATGTTTATTACCACTGAGTTGGAAGTACTCACTTTACTCCCTGCACCATGTGTGCAGATTCATGCGTTCCGAGAGCTTAGTCGAGCTGTCTTGGTGCTTCCTAGAGTCTTTGAAGTTGTTGAGATAGCTTCCTGGCGTCCGTAGGACCCGAATTCTCCCCATTACCCTTTTATATTTCTGTATCCTAGATTTATGTATTTGTGCATTCATTACTCTGTTATATTAGAGGCTCTAGACTCGTGAACCCAGGTCCTTGGGAGTTATAGTGGTGTAAACTTGACTTTCAGTATTGTTTCTATCAATAAATTGAATTATTAAGTCTTGTTATCTATTATAAATATTTAATTAGCTAGTAATGAGTTTTCATACTCGGGTTGAGAGTGTTCAATGGTCGGGCATGCCTAGCAATTGTGTTGGGCGCCATCACGATCGGGATTGGGGTCATGACAAGTTGGTATCAGAGCCTAGGTAACTAGGCCTCATAAGTCATGAGCCGAGTAGTAGAGTCTCGCGGATTGGTACGGAGACATTTGTATTTATCCTAGAGAGGCTGCGGAACTTTTAGTAAACACCTCATATTATTGAATTCTTGTTGTGCGGCTTTGTTGTTCCAAGAACAAAACTTCTATATTCTATCCTTTCGCATATGGCAAGAACCCATGCTATCGGATGTGGCGGACGACCACCAATGCCACCCACTAGAGGTTGTGGATGCGGTTGTGGCGTGGTCGAGGTAGAGCAACAGGGGAAAAACCTGTTGACCTACCAGTTGCCCTCATTTAGGACCAGCCTCCAACTGTAGATGCCCCAATAGCACCTGTTCAGGCACCGGTAGTGCTCATCGTGATTCCTGGTCTTTAGGAGGCTTTAGCTCAGATCCTATCCATTTGTACTAGCCTGGCTCAGGCAGTCTTAACCACTACTATCGTAGCTACTTCTCAAACCAGGGGTGGTCATTAGACCACCATAGCTCACACACCCGAGCAGGTTGTTCAGGGAATACAGACACCAGGAGTAGCCCCAGCTCAGCTAGTTGCATCGGTTGCTCCAGTTGTGCCAGTCGCACCAGCTCCAGATTATGTTGTTCTAGTGATGCCAGACGATGAGCAGTGTCGACTAGAGAGGTTCGGTAGACTCCAAGCTCCGACGCTCAATGGTACTGGGGGCGAGGATGCCCAAGGATTTCTAGAAAAGTGTCAGCATATACTTCGCAATACATGGATTTTTGGAGTCGAGTGGAGTGGCTTTTACTACCTTCCAGTTCTCAGGGCCTGCATTTACATGGTGGGTGGATTTTAAGAGGCGTAGGCCTATTGGAGTGATCGTAGCAAACTCAACCCTAAGGAAGAGCGGGCACAACTAACTTTTGCCCGAATAGTGGTTCGGGTGAATCCACAGGGAGTTGGAATTTGGAGTGAGAAATTGCAATGAACTAGAATTGCGAATTAGCTTCGAATTTATCTTCAAACATATTTGTGTTTTTCCTTTTAACAACTACTAATAAGAAATCTAAGTTATGCTAGGGATGATTTTAAAGTGTAATATAAGTAGGAAAAAGGACAAGGGTAGTAGCATTTACCTAGGTGGATAACAAACGTGTAATGAAATATAATGCAAAGATTATGTAATAGGATTATTGGATAACCGTTTCTCTATACATTCATTCTCACACCTCTCGGTAGAGAGAACAATTTTGCCCAATTGACTCTCTCAAGACCAATTGGGTAGGCTAATTTGCCCAAGCAACTTTAGGCTTAAGTGGGGTAATTACTCTCTCGAGGTTTTTACCCGTTACTTGGGACTACCATTCTCATGGGTCCATCCCAATCCTTGTTGAAATTGATTGAGGAGTTTTAGACTCTCTTTCTCAAGAAGAGCCCAAACCCACAAAACTAGATTTAGTATTTGCAACCACAAAATCCAAATGAAAAACATTCAATAAACCCAAATCCTAACACCCACAATCATCTAAGCATTAAATAATCTAACCCATTAATTACCCACACTAGGGTTGAGCTACAACCCTAGATATGAGTTTAGCTAGCCATGAAAATTGAAGAAACTAAAGAAATTAAAGATGAAATTGACATAGTAATTGATTATAAATTAAATCTAATGATAAAAGACTAAGAAAATTGCCCAAAATAGGCGTAAATATGTTCTCACGAGCTCAGCTATTCGTATCTAATATCTGACATAACCTAAAAAAGTAAAAGAAGCTATTTATACTATGTAGTAATTTTCGGACAAAAATACCCCTGAGGGTCTCACGCGGACCGCACACTTTTGATGTGCGGCCGCGTAAGGCATTTGTTCTTCAGACAAATTGGCACTGGAGCATGTTAGGCGGACCACACACTTTTGTCACTTGGCCGCGTAGGTTTAGCATCACGGACGCGTAGATATGGAGCGCGGCCGCACTGTATGATTCCTCTGAATGCGAACTCTCTGAATCTTCACCCACGCGGGCTGCATTGATTTGGCACACGGCCACGTGGGACTTTGCCTTGAATATTTCTCTTCTCTGATCTTTATCGTTGCGGACCGCATGAAAGTGGATGCGGTCCCTGTGGATCTGCTTTTGAACGTGGCATCTCTGAACATTTATGTGCGGCCGCACACCAAATCAGTGCGGTCCGCGCAGTTGAAGGTTTTCCTGGTCTGTTCTCTAATTCAACCTGTGCCACCACACATGCTTCTTTTGTGTCCTTCTACTTCTTCATTTGACGCTTAGCCGGTTTCACTCCTTTTTGTGCCGATTTGACGGTATTCGTCCTTTTATCGCTCAAACCTGCAAAATAGCGTACTTGTAAGCAATTCAAGGCCAGTTTAACACATTTTATGCACAAAGCTCGGGCAAGAAGGGGTCTAAAACCATGCAAAATTCCTAGTTATCAACTCCCCCCAAACTTAAACCTTTGCCTGTCCTCAAGCAAATCAAAATTAAAACCTATCTTTTAGAGAAAAGACATCAAAACAAGCCCTATTTGTCCGAGGGTAACCTTACAAACATCAATTGGGACTAACAATTGTGCCTAATGCAAATGTATCATTGACACCTTTTTGAAAATTTGAAGCTTTGTGGATCAAGTGTGACACAAAAGCTTCGAGGCTTGACTCGATCCATCAAGGAGCCTTTCTCAAAACACTTTGGTTATTGTGGACCCCAAACTCGTGTATCCTCGGCTCTCCCTAAGTGCACCTCACCTTTTAGTGTATTTGCACACAAATCAATGTAGAGGATTTCACACTCACTCTCTCAAAGAAGAGACCCTAAGCCCGACGCTAGGTACCATAGGCTTGCCCTTTATGTAAGTATCCACTAATGTAGGCTTTTCTCAACTTGAGATCATATAGGACTTTTTGGGAAGTCATTGTGAAGGCTTTTTGAGTAGGATAGGAATTTGGCTCTTATTGGTTCAATCTTCCCTAAAGTGCTTCTTTTGATTCATTGATGGCACACTTTCTTGACTCTTTTTGAGTATTTCTTCTTTTAAGGGTTGAAATAGAGACACCATGGCACTCTTCCTTTTTGCAATTGACACTTTTTCTTTGATCACTTCATTCACATTTTTCCTTTTTCCTTTTCGCTTTTCAAATCTTTTTGGTCCCCCCCTTTTTGGGTCTTTATTCATCTTTTTGTTTGTTTTTCTCTTTGTTTCCTTTTTCAATGCCTTTCTTTTCCTTTTTTCTTTTGTGCCTTTTTACCACATTGGTGCCTTTCTTGTCTTTCCCCCCCCCCCAACTTATACTTTTGCAATCTCTTTAGGGGAAGATTTCTGGGTGCCAAGAGAAGGTCTAAATTGAAACGGGTATAGGCTTGCAACTTGGTTTATCAAGGAATAAGGTTTAAGGCTCAAAGGGGTGAACTAGGAATCTATTTATTGTTAGGTTGGAAAGAATGGTTCAAGGTATGCTCATTTGGATCAAAGACGGCCTACACTCACTTCTCAAGTCAAGTTTCACCTAGGATTTCGCGTCAACAAACATTCGGGGCAAGTTCTAGACCATTGGTACAGTACTTGGGCTTGCAATTCTATTTCTCACCACACCTACACTCAGAGATCACCAAAAATGGAGTTGAAGGCCCACAACAACCTCAGATAAGATTCAAGCACGGGTTGGTTTACATGACCAATCGATGGTTGTTCGGTCAACACAAGATTATCAAGGCCTCGACTTTCACCATTCTAGACAAAACTCGATGTATTTGATCATGAGATCGGAGAAAAATGTGCTAGGCCCAAGTGAAGTTCGCCTGAGGTACCCTTAACTATCAAAAATTTGAAAATCAAAAAGAAAAAGAAAAACTGACTCAACCCTTAAGAAAGTTGTCACCCTATCTATCATAGGGAAGAGCTACCCGGTTCACACAACACTTTACCCTTGAAAAGAATTGTGGCATTAAGAAAACAACGGTTTATTGAAAACTTAAAACAAAGACTAATGATTTTACGAGAATAACAAAAACAAAAAGAAGTCCAACTGAAAACAAATGAATCTGTACAAAGATAGATTCGAATATATACAGATCCAATGGGTTCAAAATGAAAAGTAGAGTAGATCAAAGTAACAAAACATATACTAATTACTACATCTAAAAGTGTACTAAAAAGTGATCAATATATACAGTCCAAGGAGAAATAGTAGGGCACACCCCCACGAATAAAAGATAGCATTGTCCCCAATGCTAACTACCAAATAAGCATAAAAAGATATGGATGGCCCCTCAAGCCTCATCAACTGGATGACTTTGCTCAATGGCTCCCTCATCCGCTGTAGTGGTAGGGACCTCAGACTGGTCCCCAACCTGCTGCTGTGCTGCTGGGACGGGTGCCTGCTCTGGAGGCGGCTCATCTATGGTAGGGGTACTGGAGGGCCCCTCCTGCTCAGGAGCTACCATAATGACAACTCCCTCAGTGTTGGGGAGTTTCCTCTTCTTCCGTGGCCTGGGCTCCTCCTGTGGCTGCTCCGCTCGTGGCTCTACGGCCGGCTCTCCAAACAGAAAATCAAGTGGAAATTGGTCTGCCATAAGCTTGTCCACCTGCTCCTTTAGACCTGAAACTGACTCCGTGGAGGCCTTGGTCTTCCTCAACTCTCTATGCTCCCTAGCAAGGCTCTTGAGTTGCTTGCTATGTGCGTCAACTACCTCGGCCAAACTGTCCTGCTTCTTCATCATCATCTCGTGGTTAGCCAGGATCTTCTTCACTGTCTCCTCAATAGAAGTAGGGACCTCCACCGTCACTGGTGCACTATGAGCCTGAACTGTTGTTGTCAATGTGGACAACATAGATGTCACTGCCGACATCCAGTTGTTCAAACTGGCCAATGAATATGTAAGCTGGTTGGATGTGAACCTGTGAGTCTTGGAGACTGGAATCTCCGGATCAGCAGTAGAGGAGGAAGGTGCTGTGGAAGGACCCGGAGGAAGGGAAGTAGTGCCACACGATCCAAACAATATAACCATGGCGGCGTGCCACACGATCCAAATAATATAACCATGACGGCGTGCCACACGATCCAAATAATATAACCATGGCGGCGTGCCACCCGATCCCTGTATAAAACTCACACAAGGGGCCATACATCGGGCTGAATAGCTCATCACATCAAAATGCTGAATATCGATCATAACCATACTAAGGTGCATGATATCAGTCACAAGGAAACACATAGCGCTATAGGCTATGAACTCAAGCACAACTGAGGTGCGATATAAGATGTGAGTCTCAAGAGCCATCATGCTCATATAACATCATCGCTGAGCGGAACCTCAACACATAAGGAACTTACCAAGTCGTCGCACACTCATAGGCTCAATATATCTTTACATGAATTAACTAACCGCGAAATAAGACCGCGACTATCCCTTTACAAAGGGCGCATTGCTGGAAGAAACACAATTGGCCTGATGCAAGGCTCACTTCCACATTTAAATCTATCCGCCGACCTTAAGTCTATCCTGGTCGTGCTAAGCTAAGTCAATAATATTTCACAGGTCTATAACCCAATAAGCAGAGTGCCCTCCAACATAAATTCACAATTTAATGATATCACCAAAATCCTCATACTTGGTTTAAATTTCTAACCAATCAAGTGACTACAAGTCACACCTATACAATCTTCTTGTGGGTCAAGCTCCCACTATCTTCCGAATAATTAAACGGGCATGCACATTCAACCTACCGGCTGCACTAACACTGAAAAGCGATCAGGAGTCCCTAACCGGGATGCAAAGCCTTTCTCACAGAACACCGATCTCAAATGATACTAATGTTAATACCCATCTTACTCAAAACACTGAAACTCCTTTCCTGCTCATCCGAGCTCTTTATATCACATTCATTGGCCAAACTGTGACCTTGGTCCTTACTTCAAATTTCATACTACTCACTGCACATCACGTGCTGATATACGATAGACACAATTTCCATCATAGCTCTAGAACTGATGATAGGCTAATACTTCATCACATAAGACCTTCCATTTAACTCACTACAGGAGAGCTATAACAACATACGGCGAATTCTCAAAGCCATCGAATATGCCAATATCTAAGTAGTGGTCCAAGCCACCATAACCCTTCCCGAGATCTGCCTACTCGTAACAGGCCCTTAACAGAAGAATACTTCAGAATAACATCAATCACTGCTGCCGACAAGTCTCAAATGCACCGCCACAAATCACATGCATAACTCGATCACATTGCATGAACCGATCATTGACATCAATATGCCAACTCAGCTATGGCTAATCAATCTACTTCCTTCCAGTTTATCCTGGATTGCCTTAGAAATGTTAATATCTCCCTTCAATACCTAACTTATTCCAACTGCACTCACTCCGAGTGACCTTAAATCATGAGGCCATGCTATCTCAAGAACGACGACCATTTCATGTCTCTCAAATACTACACCACAAGTCAAAACATCATAGATCGTTTTGTGCCTTTCTTCATAAGTTGCTTCAAAAGCTTGAGCCTCAACTGTACTTATAGACTCAGAATTATCAGGCACCACACTTTACCTCTTGAATTCACTAGGACCGCTATTGAGAACCATCCGGTTCTAACTTGCCCCGATACGCAACCAACTCTACTGAATTTCTTTATAACATATGAATACCCTCTCGATAAAGCACCCAGCGGAATCACTTCCCGCGAAGTCTGCACCTATACGAGGCATAAATCATGAATTTTCCCTCAAGTTTGAACATGAGCCAATAAGGCTAAACATAACATGCATTCAACAATACATATACTCAAATTACCACACATGGTCCTTTTCCCGTGGCTGCAATAACCCATTAATACGCTAGTATCCAGAATTCACGCAAGTAATTAGCCATGCGACCCAAATCATAAGCGGTGAGACTCTCCCACTAGCTCAAAGCCACTATTACACGACTCTCGAGCACATTAGAAACATTCACTCAAGTCATCTACTCTTATTCAGCTGCAATTCACTTGAACCTACGAACATAATCACTTGTGCCCTATTAGCACTCTGACCCCATAGGGTCTGACCTCATTCCGATACAACCAAGCATCTTCCCGCTCTATGTATCGAGCATTCTTTACCACGACAGCTTAAGACATACTGTGATTCACACACCTACGAAGCACCATGTAGCCTTTGCCGAAGTCTTCCTTGCTGATAATGAAATGTAGAATTATTATGGATACACGAACATCAAAAGTCCCAACATCATACCATACGAGTCTCGACTCTTACTCATCCACAAGTTTCAAAGAACTTTTTAAATAGCACCTAAATACAGCGTAGGCCAAATCTGATATGACACATGACCCATAATTTGATCGTTGATAGTGAAATCCTTTCACTTGGCATGAAGCCATAAGATACATCTTGCTAATCCATGATACTAGCCTTTATCATTCATACGTCTTCATCATAAGACAACCTAAGACATTCGTTTGGTACATGTCCTTCTTAAGACAGTTAAACTCATTTCCCCCAGTATCTCTGCTAGCTGCATCCTTCGCTAAATAGATATCTCATATGAACCATATAGTCTTTATTACCACCAACTATCTTTAGTTCCACATCCACCTTGTGATTCTACCATTATCGTGATGATTAGGCAGTTAAGTAAACCTTCTCAAGACCGTACTTATCAACCAATGTCTGAACCTAGTGCACCCCCATGTGCACAATTGAAGATTTCTCAATTCTCTTGCATTATCGATATGGATGACACGCGGTAACAATGGTTGAGTAAATTCTTGACTCCCTTGAAATTCCTCTGCAGCATCACGAACCGTCGGTGCATACTTGATACCGAGCGCACAAATTTCAATACACGAGTGGATGCAAAAGAACGTATGACATAGGCTCCAACTGAATAAATGGCGCACGATAAGGAATTCAAAGAATTGAAGAATTTTCTAAACAGTTACATAGCCCCTCGTAAATAAATACAGACATCTCTATATCGATCAACGAGAATCTAAGTAACCGGTCTGTGTCCCGTGACTCCTATGAACCTAGAGCTCTGATACCAACTTGTTACGACCCTAGTTTACCAATCGTGAACATGTCGTGATGGCACCCAGCCCCCACGACTAGGTAAGCGTAACACGTTGCGGAATATACAAGTCTATGAACTTTAAACAAGAAATAGCGGAAAAACAATATAAATAGAAATGTAATCCGTGCCGCTTGGCACATACACTCGTCAACACACTGTATAAAACACCACCAAGACCCGGAATCCCACTGGCAACACATACTAAAAGAGAGTATACAATTGTCCCGGAATCCCGCTTGGCACATACACTCGTCAACGTAGCAGATCATACCTTGAGGTCTCCCAAAATGCTGCTGAATCACCTAATATGAGCCTGTCCCGATGTACTTGGATCTGCACAACAAAAGTGTGCAGAAGAGTAGCATGAGTACACCACGGCGGTACTCAGTAAGTGCCAAGCCTAACCTCGATGGAGTAGTGACGAGGAAGGTCAGGGCCCTACTGAGAAAACAATAATATAGTGATGATAACAATAATAAACAGTTTAAATGATAATAACTTCCGCAATAGCAACAATAAAATGATTACTGCAACCGTCTACAATTAAGCTAACAACAAATAACCAACTCAATAAAACACGTCCGGGACCTGTGGGAATCAAACCCACCGTCCCATTGACAGTACCTCTGGGTCTCCGGGAATCGAACCCGCAGCCCATGTCTCAATAAATAATCAATAACTCAGGATCTCCGGGAATCGAACCCGTAGTCCCTACCAATAACTCCGGATCTCGGGAATCGAACCCGTAGTCCCTACCAATAACTCAGGATCTCGGGAATCGAACCCGTAGTCCCTACCAATAACTCGGGATCTCGGGAATCGAACCCGTAGTCCCTACCAATAACTCAGGATCTCGGGAATCGAACCCGCAGTCCCTACCAATATCACTCCGGGTCTCTGGGAATCGAACCCACATCCCTGGGTCTCCGGGAATTGAACCCGCACTCCACTAGCACATCAAATAAAGGAATACACAAAGAGAATAAATTATGCTTATCTATAACTTCACCGAAAAATAGTGCCAATAAATTTCAAGAAGTTCAAATAAGACAATTAGGCAACTAAACAGTTAAGTACTACCTAATCATGCTTTTCTAACTACTACCGGGTAAAATATCAAATTAACAGCTAAAGACAGGAATATCACTCATTGAACATTTTAAATAACGTATGTGTTCAACAACCATCGCATGTACACGCCCGTCACCTCGCGTACAAGGCATTTAAAATTTCACACAATATCCTAGGGGTGAAAATTCCCCCACACGAGATTAGACAAGCCACTTACCTCAATTCCGGTACAAAACCGCTAAGAATAACCCTCTTGCCGCGAATGTCGGCCTCCACAAGTGTAGTATCTGATAAAAATCAATAGAATCACATAAAAATAGGCCAATTGGGCATTACCCAATCAAAATAACTCAAAATACACCAAAACCCACAAGTTGCCAAAACCCGAATTTTGGTACGCTTATAGAAAAATCACGAAAATTATATATTTGGGTTCCTTATCTCAATACGAGTCCGTGCATATAAAATTTATCGAAATCGGACTCCGTTTGCCTATTCAAATCAAAGATTTCCTAAATTTTAGGCCTAGGGCTAAATCCTCCATAAATTACCCCAAATTCCTCCATTTTCATGATATAATTGCATAATATTATCAATACTAATCATAAGATGAGTCCATAGATGATTACCTGATGATTTCCCTTGAATCTCTCTCAAAAATTGCCCAAATCGCCTCTTAAGCCGAGACCCCAAATGTGAAATGTTTCAGATATTTTCTAACTTCTGATATGATTAATCATCTGCAATTTTCGCTTCTGCGGACCATTTCCGCCTCTGCGGAACCGCTTCTGCGACCACGTGGTCGCTTCTGCGAACTCCAGGCCTGGCTGGCCCATTCCGCTTCTGCGAGCCTAGGGTCGCTTCCGCGAGACCGCTTCTGCGAAATCTCTTCCGCTCCCGCGGAACATTCCGCTTCCGCGCCTCAGTGTCCGCTCCTGCGGACTCGCTTAAGCGGTCAATATTCCGCTTCTGCGGAACTCCCCTTCGCGACCCTGGACCGCTTCTGCGATCCTCTTTCCGCATCAGCGATGCCGCCTCTGCGGACCAGGATCCACTTCAGCGATCACTTCCGCTCCTGCGTTCACTTGTCCGCTCCTGCGGACTCGCTCCTGCGCTCCCATTTCCGCAGGAGCAAAAACAACAGAACGGAACCCAAACCTGCAATTTTTCATGTTTTCTCCCGTTTAACCATCCGAAAACACCCCGAGGCCCCGGGACCCCAACGAAAACCACCAACATATCCTAAAACACGATACGGACTTGTTCCAATCATAAAAACACGTCTAACAACATCAAAACCCATAATTCACATCGAATTCAAGCCTAAATTTCTTAAAACTTTCCGAATTGCACATTCAATCAAAAACCCGACCAAACGACGTCCGAATGACCTGAAAATTTGCGGACATATCCAAAATCACATAACGAAGCTACAAAAATTGTCGAAATTCCATTCCGACCCCCGGATCAAAATCTCACCTATCGTTCGGATTCGCCAAAATTTCAAACTTCGGCATTTCAAGCCTAATTGAGCTAAGGACCTCCAAAATACATTCCGAACGCGCTCCCAACCCCGAAATCACCCAACGGAGCTAATGGAACCATCGGATTTCCGTTCCGAGATCGTCTTAACACTGTTCCGGTTGCGCATCATTTTCTATCTTTAAAGCTCTCATTTAGGGACTAAGTGTCCCAAAATACTCCAAATTTCAGGACCGACTCTCCTGGCAAACCACAATAGCAGAAATGTACTTAGGGAAGCAGTTAAATTGGGGATTGGGGCGTAATTTTCTAAAACGACCGGCCGGGTCGTTGCAATTGTAATTTCAACATAAAATTTAAACAGACATTATTCAAATAATAGAATAAACCAATAAGATTCATATTATTTCATAAAAAAAATTCCAGATTACATGCCAATCACTAATAATTGCGAATTTTAATCACTAGTTAAACACTCTAAGAATAGGAATCTAATACTTACACTAATATTTCAAATATGCTAGTTGTAAACTTATTTGTTGCTTAATGTTAACTAAAGGAAAGCAATGTCAGAATACCAACTGGATTGGCTTGAATTATTTTCAACTACTAAACTCTAAATTATACTATAAATAAATCATTGTTAAATGAGACTAAATAACAAAGCAGTTTAAACTTATTCACTTATTTTCTTTTTGAACTAATCGATCCTGAATCAGAACTTAGTTAACTGAGGCAGTTAATGTAAGGCCCCGTAAAATAATTGTGCATAAAACCTAGTAGCTGTGGTGTCATGGTCCGAATAATGTGTTAGGAATGCGTAGAATAATTTTTAAGTTTCAAAAATGTAGAGAAATAATTTTTCCGAAAAAGTGTCAAATATGCGGTCAAGAATGCGACCGCAAACCTGACATGCGGACCGCATTCTTGCCGCAAAACGTTCCAGAGAGTTGCCCAAAATCGTGTCAAAAGTGCGGTCGATATGCGATCGCATGTCAAATCTGCGGTGCACTTTGCGACCGCAGATCAAACATGCGGACCGCATTCTGGCCGCATTCCTTAACAGAACCTGTGTAAAATTTGGGGCAATTCTGCGATCACTATGCGGACCGCATGTTGATTCTGCGGTCGCATAGTGCACCGCATAATTGACCCCGGCCCAGATTTTTGTAACATTTTGACCCGATCTCTTCTTTAATATAACACCTTTCTTCTTCATTTTATCATATCATCTCACCAAAATTAGAGAGAGAAGAGAGGGTTTTTAGAGAGAGAAGTTTTTCATCTTCAAAGATTGTTCCAACTACTTAATTCCAAGGGATCCTAGGGCAAGGATTCAACTTCCCCAATCTTTTCAAGGTAAAAACCCTAACTATTTTCTTTGATTTTCAGTTTTAAATTGGGTAAAGAGAGGTTTGCATATAATAGCTTTTGAAAATAGAATTTTTACACTCATGCATGGTTATTGAACTTGATTTCTAGTAAAAAGAAGTGAGTAGGAGTAAGAGTCTTCAAGAACAAGGTTGGCAAGAGTAGGATATCTTGGGTAAGCATAAAGTAGGAGGAAAAATCATCACCAGGTATGTATGGCTAATTTTGATTCTTGTGAAATCGCCTATATGTGTGAAGTTTGTTTGTTTCGTGTTAAATTGACAAATTGTGTGAAATTCTTGATGTTGTTGTTGGATATTCAAAGTTTGTTGTCCAGCTATGAGTGATGTAAAATGAGAGTTTAATTTGGCAAAAGAATTGTGAATAATGACTATGATGGCCTATATGGTACCTTGTGGAAAACAAATGAAACACTTGAGAATTGGTTTATTGTGGAAAGAGATGAAACACTTGAATTGTGGAAATATTGTAACATGGTTGTGATATTGAATTGAGAAGAAATTGAGAACATGAACCAATGTGTAAGTTGCTTATTTGAACTTGTTGAAATTGTGTGTAGTACCTTATCTGCTGTTTGAAATTGTTGTGTTTTCAACTGTAAGGCGGGGTCGTGTTGCGCGCCGCAACGTGGTGAAATAAGGTGTGGGTTGGGGTGATAAGGGTGGCCGAGGTAATAAGGGTGGTCGGGGGCAATAAGGATGGAAAGCGATCGAAATCGCTATTGAAAATTGATACAAAAATCAATAATGTGAAATTGTGAAAGGAGACAGCAGGAGAGTTTGCAACCTGTGGGGCACTGATTGCCCCTTTGTTTGACTACTTGTGCTTTACGTGATTGATTGGTTATTGTTAAATTGGTTGATTGTAGAAAGTGCTTTGTGTTGAGAATTATTTGAAATAAGGAAAATGTGGAAACATGGTTGGTTGGCTTAATTAATTGTTGATGTAATTTAATGGCTTGAGTTTACTTGGGACAAAGTTTGTCCATACATACCAGTACAATTCAAGTGTACTGACGTCCCTTTTGCCGGGGGCGCTACATTCGTGTCATGATTGTAGGTGGATCAGTAGCAGGCACTTCAGCTCATCGGCAATAGTATCCTTCTCCTTCCACTGCCCGTTTTGGTGAGCCCCTTTCTTCCTCGGGGCCTTGTGTGGTTCTTGCCACTTCGGTTTAGACTTCATTTTGGTTTTGTAAGGTATAGCCGGAGCCTTGTTACCGGCAAGTATTGTATTTCCCTTTTTGTATCCTAGAGGCTCCATAGACATGTAAACTGTGGGATTGTGGCCTATGTATATGTATGGGGCGTTGTAAATATAAATTATGAACTTGTTAGTGAATCAATCACATGGTTATGTTTATGCATTATGAAATTAGTCATTATGATTAGTAATATATTTGGTTAATGAGAAACAGTCAACACAGGGGTAACGCGTGGGAATGAAAGGCACCCAGGTTCGCTTGACTGGGGCAACCCGGTCAGGTGCCGGTCATGTCCCTCGATTTGGGGCGTGACAAA
>JASVEL010011825.1:0-72377 GCA_032618575.1 Nicotiana noctiflora
ATTAACTACCTCAGTTAACTAAGTTCTGATTCAGGATCGATTAGTTCAAAAAGGAAATAAGTGAATAAGTTTAAACTGCTTTGTTATTTAGTCTCATTTAACAATGATTTAATTATAGTATAATTTAGAGTTTAGTAGTTGAAAATAATTCAAGCCAATCCAGTTGGTATTCTGACATTGCTTTCCTTTAGTTAACATTAAGCAACAAATAAGTTTACAACTAGCATATTTGAAATATTAGTGTAAGTATCAGATTCCTATTCTTAGAGTGTTTAACTAGTGATTAAAATTCGCAATTATTAGTGATTGGCATGTAATCTGGAGTTTTTTTTATGAAATAATATGAATCTTATTAGTTTATTCTGTTATTTGAAGAATGTCTGTTTAAATTTTATGTTGAAATTACAATTGCAACGACCCGGCCGGTCGTTTTAGAAAATTAATCCCCAATTTAACTGTTTCCCTAAGTACATTTCTGCTATTGTGGTTGCCGGGAGAGTCGGTCCTGAAATTTTGAGTATTTTTGGACACTTAGTCCCTAAATGAGAGCTTTAAAGATAGAAAATGATGTGCAACCGGAACAGTGTTAAGACGATCTCGGAACGGAAATCCGATGGTTCCATTAGCTCCGTTGGGTGATTTCGGGGTTGGGAGCGCATTCGGAATGTATTTTGGAGGTCCTTAGCTCAATTAGGCTTGAAATGCCAAAGTTTGAAATTTTGGCAAATCCGAACGATAGGTGAGATTTTGATCCGGGGGTCGGAATGGAATTTCGACAATTTTTGTAGCTTCGTTATGTGATTTTGGATATGTCCGCAAATTTTCAGGTCATTCGGACGTCGTTTGGTCGGGTTTTTGATCGAATGTGCAATTCGGATAGTTTTAAGAAATTTAGGCTTGAATTTGATGTGAATTATGGGTTTTGATGTTGTTAGACGTGTTTTTATGATTGGAACAAGTCCGTATCGTGTTTTGGAATATGTTGGTGGTTTTCGTTGGGGTCCCGGGGGCCTCGGGGTGTTTTCGGATGGTTAAACGGGAGAAAACATGAAAAATTGCAGGTTTGGGTTCTGTTCTGTTGTTTTCGCTCCTGCGGAAATGGGAGCACAGGAGCGAGTCCGCAGGAGCGGACAAGTGAACGCAGGAGCGGAAGTGATCACTGAAGTGGATCCTGGTCCGCAGAGGCGGCATCGCTGATGCGGAAAGAGGATCGCAGAAGCGGTCCAGGGTCGCGAAGGGGAGTTCCGCAGAAGCGAAATATTGACCGCTTAAGCGAGTCCGCAGGAGCGGACTCCAAGGCGCGGAAGCGGAATGTTCCGCAGGAGCGGAAGAGATTTCGCAGAAGCGGCCTCGCGGAAGCGACCCTAGGCTCGCAGAAGCGAAATGGGCCAGCCGGGCCTGGAGTTCGCAGAAGCGACCACGTGGTCGCAGAAGCGGTTCCGCAGAGGCGGAAATGGTCCGCAGAAGCGAAAATCGCAGATGATTAATTGTATCAGAAGTTAGAAAATTTTAGAAACATTTCACATTTGGGGTCTCGGCTTAAGAGGCTATTTGGGCAATTTTTGAGGGAGATTCAATGGAAATCATCGGGTAATCATCTATGGACTCATCTTATGATTAGTATTGATAATATTATGCAATTATATCATGAAAATGGAGGAATTTGGGGTAATTTATGGAGGATTTAGCCCTAGGCCTAAAATTTAGGAAATCTTTGATTTGAATGGGAAAACGGAGTCCGATTTCGATAAATTTTATATGCACGGACTCGTATTGAGATAAGGAACCCGAATATATAATTTTCGTGATTTTTCGATAAGCGTACCAAAAGTCGGGTTTTGGCAACTTGTGGGTTTTGGGTAATGCCCAATTGGCCTATTTTTATGTGATTCTATTGATTTTTATCAGATACTACACTTGTGGAGGCCGACATTCACGGCAAGAGGGTTATTCTTAGCGGTTTTGTACCGGAATTGAGGTAAGTGGCTTGTCTAATCTCGTGTGGGGGAATTTTCACCCCTAGGATATTGTGTGATAGTTTAAATGCCTTGTACTCGAGGTGACGGGCGTGTACATGCGATGGTTGTTGAACACATACGTTATTTAAAATGTTCAATGAGTGATATTCCTGTCTTTAGCTGTTAATTTGATATTTTACCCGGTAGTAGTTAGAAAAGCATGATTAGGTAGTACTTAACTGTTTAGTTGCCTAATTGTCTTATTTGAACTTCTTGAAATTTATTGGCACTATTTTTCGGTTAAGTTATAGATAAGCATAATTTATTCTCTTTGTGTATTCCTTTATTTGATGTGCTAGTGGAGTGCGGGTTCAATTCCCGGAGACCCAGGGATGTGGGTTCGATTCCCAGAGACCCGGAGTGATATTGGTAGGGACTGCGGGTTCGATTCCCGAGATCCTGAGTTATTGGTAGGGACTACGGGTTCGATTCCCGAGATCCTGAGTTATTGGTAGGGACTACGGGTTCGGTTCCCGAGATCCCCTGAGTTATTGGTAGGGACTACGAGTTCGATTCCCGAGATCCTGAGTTATTGGTAGGGACTACGGGTTCGATTCCCGGAGATCCTGAGTTATTGATTATTTATTTAGACATGGGCTGCGGGTTCGATTCCCGGAGACCCAGAGGTACTGTCAATGGGATGGTGGGTTCGATTCCCACAGGTCCTGGATGTGTTTTATTGAGTTGGTTATTTGTTGTTAGCTTAATTGTAGACGGTTGCAGTAATCATTTTATTGTTGCTATTGCGGAAGTTATTATCATTTAAACTGTTTATTATTGTTATCATCACTATATTATTATTTTCTCAGTAGGGCCCTGACCTTCCTCGTCACTACTCCATCGAGGTTAGGCTTGGCACTTACTGAGTACCGCCGTGGTGTACTCATGCTACTCTTCTGCACACTTTTGTTGTGCAGATCCAAGTACATCGGGACAGGCTCATATTAGGTGATTCAGCAGCATTTTGGGAGACCTCGACGTATGATCTGCTACGTTCGCGGATCCGGAGGCCTTCCTTCTATTCTGATAGTATTAGTAGATGTTTTCTCTCATGTCTTTGTTAGATACTCTTCACACACAGAGCCACAATTTTATACTCTTTTTTAGTATGTGTTGCCAGTGGGATTCCGGGTCTTGGTGGTGTTTTATACAGTGTGTTGACGAGTGTATGTGCCAAGCGGCACGGATTACATTTCTATTTATATTGTTTTTCCGCTATTTCTTGTTTAAAGTTCATAGACTTGTATATTCCGCAACGTGTTACGCTTACCTAGTCGTGGGGGCTGGGTGCCATCACGACATGTTCACGATTGGTGAACTAGGGTCGTGACAAGTTGGTATCAGAGCTCTAGGTTCATAGGAGTCACGGGACACAGATCGGTTACTTAGATTCTCGTTGATCGATATAGAGATGTCTGTATTTATTTACGAGGGGCTATGTAACTGTTTAGAAAATTCTTCAATTCTTTGAATTCCATATCGTGCGCCATTTATTCAGTTGGAGCCTATGTCATACGTTCTTTTGCATCCACTCGTGTATTGAAATTTGTGCGCTCGGTATCAAGTATGCACCGACGGTTCGTGATGCTGCAGAGGAATTTCAAGGGAGTCAAAAATTTACTCAACCATTGTTACCGCGTGTCATCCATATCGATAATGCAAGAGAATTGAGAAATCTTCAATTGTGCACATGGGGGTGCACTAGGTTCAGACTTTGGTTGATAAGTACGGTCTTGAGAAGGTTTACTTAACTGCCTAATCATCACGATAATGGTAGAATCACAAGGTGGATATGGAACTAAAGATAGTTGGTGGTAATGAAGGCTATATGGTTCATATGAGATATCTATTTAGCGAAGGATGCAGCTAGCAGAGATACTGGGGGAAATGAGTTTAACTGTCTTAAGAAGGACATGTACCAAACGAATGTCTTAGGCTGTCTTATGATGAAGACGTATGAATGATAAAGGCTAGTATCATGGATTAGCAAGATGTATCTTATGGCTTCGTGCCAAGTGAAAGGATTTCACTATCAACGATCAAATTATGGGTCATGTGTCATATCAGATTTGGCCTACGCTGTATTTAGGTGCTATTTAAAAAGTTCTTTGAAACTTGTGGATGAGTAAGAGTCGAGACTCGTATGGTATGATGTTGGGACTTTTGATGTTCCTGTGTCCATAATAATTCTACATTTCATTATCAGCAGGGAAGACTTCGGCAAAGGCTACATGGTGCTTCCTAGGTGTGTGAATCACAGTATGTCTTAATCTGTCGTGGTAAAGAATGCTCGATACATAGAGCGGGAAGATGCTTGGTTGTATCGGAATGAGGTCATACCCTATGGGGTCGGAGTGCTAATAGGGCACAAGTGATTATGTTCGTAGGTTCAAGTGAATTGCAGTTGAATAAGAGTAGATGACTTGAGTGAATGTTTCTAATGTGCTCGAGAGTCGTGTAATAGTGGCTTTGAGCTAGTGGGAGAGTCTCACCGCTTATGATTTGGGTCGCATGGCTAATTACTTGCGTGAATTCTGGATACTAGCGTATTAATGGGTTATTGCGGCCACGGGAAAAGGACCATGTGTGGTAATTTGAGTATATGTATTGTTGAATGCATGTTATGTTTAGCCTTACTGGCTCATGTTCAAACTTGAGGGAAAAATTCATGATTTATGCCTCGTATAGGTGCAGGCTTCGCGGGAACTGGTTCCGCTGGGGGCTTTATCGAGAGGGTATTCATATGTTATGAGATTCAGTAGAGTGGTTACATACTGGGGCAAGTTAGAACCCGATGGTTCTCAATAGCGGTCCTAGTGAATTCAAGAGGTAAAGTGTGGTGCCTGATAATTCTGAGTCTATAAGTGCAGTTGAGGCTCAAGCTTTTGAAGCAACTTATGAAGAAAGGCACAAAACGATCTATGATGTTTTGACTTGTGGTGTAGTATTTGAGAGACATGAAATGGTTGTTGTTCTTGAGATAGCATGGCCTCATGATTTAAGGTCACTCGGGGTAAGTGCGGTTGGAATAAGTTAGGTATTGAAGGGAGATATTAACATTTCTAAGGCAATCCAGGATAAACTGGAAGGAAGTAGATTGATTAGCCATAGATGAGTTGGCATATTGATGTCAATGATCGGTTCATGCAACGTGATCGAGTTATGCATGTGATTTGTGGCGGTGCATTTGAGACTTGTCGGCAGCAGTGATTGATGTTATTCTGAAGTATTCTTCTGTTAAGGGCCTGTTACGAGTAGGCAGATCTCGGGAAGGGTTATGGTGGCTTGGACCACTACTTAGATATTGGCATATTCGATGGCTATGAGAATTCGCCGTATGTTGTTATAGCTCTCCTGTAGTGACTTAAATGGAAGGTCTTATGTGATGAAGTATTAGCCTATCGTCAGTTCTAGAGCTATGATGGAAATTGTGTCTATCGTATATCAGCACGTGATGTGCAGTGAGTAGTATGAAATTTGAAGTAAGGACCAAGGTCACAGTTTGGCCAATGAATGTGATATAAAGAGCTCGGATGAGCAGGAAAGAAGTTTCAGTGTTTTGAGTAAGATGGGTATTAACATTAGTATCATTTGAGATCGGTGTTCTGTGAGAAAGGCTTTGCATCCCGGTTAGGGACTCCTGATCGCTTTTCAGTGTTAGTGCAGCCGGTAGGTTGAATGTGCAGGCCCGTTTAATTATTCGGAAAATAGTGGGAGCTTGACCCACAAGAAGATTGTATAGGTGTGACTTGTAGTCACTTGATTGGTTAGAAATTTAAACCAAGTATGAGGATTTTGGTGATATCATTCAATTGTGAATTTATGTTGGAGGGCACTCTGCTTATTGGGTTATAGACCTGTGAAATATTATTGACTTAGCTTGGCACGACCAGGATAGACTTAAGGTCGGTGGATAGATTTAAATGTGGAAGTGAGCCTTGCATCAGGCCAATTGTGTTTCTTCCAGCAATGCGCCCTTTGTAGAGGGATAGTCGCGGTCTTATTTCGCGGTTAGTTAATTCATGTAAAGATATATTGAGCCTATGAGTGTGCGACGACTTGGTAAGTTCCTTATGTGTTGAGGTTCCGCTCAGCGGTGATGTTATATGAGCATGATGGCTCTCGAGACTCAGATCTTATATCGCACCTCAGTTGTGCTTGAGTTCATAGCCTATAGCGCTATATGTTTCCTTGTGACTGATATCATGCACCTTAGTATGCTTATGATCGATATTCAGCATTTTGATGTGATGAGCTATTCAGCTCGACGTATGGCCCCTTGTGTGAGTTTTATACAGGGATCGGGTGGCACGCCGCCATGGTTATATTATTTGGATCGTGTGGCACGCCGTCATGGTTATATTATTTGGATCGTATGGCACGCCGCCATGGTTATATTGTTTGGATCGTGTGGCACTACTTCCCTTCCTCCGGGTCCTTCCACAGCACCTTCCTCCTCTACTGCTGATCCGGAGATTCCAGTCTCCAAGACTCACAGGTTCACATCCTACCAGCTTACATATTCATTGGCCAGTTTGAACAACTGGATGTCGGCAGTGACATCTATGTTGTCCACATTGACAACAACAGTTCAGGCTCATAGTGCACCAGTGACGGTGGAGGTCCCTACTTCTATTGAGGAGACAGTGAAGAAGATCCTGGCTAACCACGAGATGATGATGAAGAAGCAGGACAGTTTGGCCGAGGTAGTTGACGCACATAGCAAGCAACTCAAGAGCCTTGCTAGGGAGCATAGAGAGTTGAGGAAGACCAAGGCCTCCACGGAGTCAGTTTCAGGTCTAAAGGAGCAGGTGGACAAGCTTATGGCAGACTAATTTCCACTTGATTTGCTGTTTGGAGAGTCGGCCGTAGAGCCACGAGCGGAGCAGCCACAGGAGGAGCCCAGGCCACGGAAGAAGAGGAAACTCCCCAACACTGAGGGAGTTGTCATTATGGTAGCTCCTGAGCAGGAGGGGCCCTCCAGTACCCCTACCATAGATGAGCCGCCTCCAGAGCAGGCACCCGTCCCAGCAGCACAGCAGCAGGTTGGGGACCAGTCTGAGGTCCCTACCACTACAGCGGATGAGGGAGCCATTGAGCAAAGTCATCCAGTTGATGAGGCTTGAGGGGCCATCCATATCTGTTTTTTTTATGCTTATTTGGTAGTTAGCATTGGGGACAATGCTATCTTTTATTCGTGGGGGTGTGCCCTACTATTTCTCCTTGGACTGTACATATTGATCACTTTTTAGTACACTTTTAGATGTAGTAATTTGTATATGTTTTGTTACTTTGATCTACTCTACTTTTCATTTTGAACCCATTGGATCTGTATATATTCGAATCTATCTTTCTATAGATTCATTTGTTTTCAGTTGGACTTCTTTTTGTTTTTGTTATTCTCGTAAAATCATTAGTCTTTGTTTTAAGTTTTCAATAAACCGTTGTTTTCTTAATGCCACGATTCTTTTTAAGGGTAAAGTGTTGTGTGAACCGGGTGGCTCTTCCCTATGATAGATAGCGTGACAACTTTCTTAAGGGTTGAGTCAGTTTTTCTTTTTCTTTTTGATTTTCAAATTTTTGATAGTTAAGGGTACCTCAGGCGAACTTCACTTGGGCCTAGCACATTTTTCTCCGATCTCATGATCAAATACATCGAGGTTTGTCTAGAATGGTGAAAGTCGAGGCCTTGATAATCTTGTGTTGACCGAACAACCATCGATTGGTCATGTAAACCAACCCGTGCTTGAATCTTATCTGAGGTTGTTGTGGGCCTTCAACTCCATTTTTGGTGATCTCTGAGTGTAGGTGTGGTGAGAAATAGAATTGCAAGCCCAAGTACTGTACCAATGGTCTAGAACTTGCCCCGAATGTTTGTTGACGCGAAATCCTAGGTGAAACTTGACTTGAGAAGTGAGTGTAGGCCGTCTTTGATCCAAATGAGCATACCTTGAACCATTCTTTCCAACCTAACAATAAATAGATTCCTAGTTCACCCCTTTGAGCCTTAAACCTTATTCCTTCATAAACCAAGTTGCAAGCCTATACCTGTTTCAATTTAGACCTTCTCTTGGCACCCAGAAATCTTCCCCTAAAGTGATTGCAAAAGTATAAGTTTGGGGGGGAAAGACAAGAAAGGCACCAATGTGGTAAAAAGGCACAAAAGAAAAAAGGAAAAGAAAGGCATTGAAAAAGGAAACAAAGAGAAATACAAACAAAAAGATGAATAAAGACCCAAAAAGGGGGGGACCAAAAAGATTTGAAAAGCGAAAAGGAAAAAGGAAAAATGTGAATGAAGTGATCAAAGAAAAAGTGTCAATTGCAAAAAGGAAGAGTGCCATGGTGTCTCTATTTCAACCCTTAAAAGAAGAAATACTCAAAAAGAGTCAAGAAAGTGTGCCATCAATGAATCAAAAGAAGCACTTTAGGGAAGATTGAACCAATAAGAGCCAAATTCCTATCCTACTCAAAAAAGCCTTCACAATGACTTCCCAAAAAGTCCTATATGATCTCAAGTTGAGAAAAGCCTACATTAGTGGATACTTACATAAAGGGCAAGCCTATGGTACCTAGCGTCGGGCTTAGGGTCTCTTCTTTGAGAGAGTGAGTGTGAAATCCTCTACATTGATTTGTGTGCAAATACACTAAAAGGTGAGGTGCACTTAGGGAGAGCCGAGGATGCACGAGTTTGGGGTCCACAATAACCAAAGTGTTTTGAGAAAGGCTCCTTGATGGATCGAGTCAAGCCTCGAAGCTTTTGTGCCACACTTGATCCACAAAGCTTCAAATTTTCAAAAAGGTGTCAATGATACATTTGCATTAGGCACAATTGTTAGTCCCAATTGATGTTTGTAAGGTTACCCTCGGACAAATAGGGCTTGTTTTGATGTCTTTTCTCTAAAAGATAGGTTTTAATTTTGATTTGCTTGAGGACAGGCAAAGGTTTAAGTTTGGGGGAGTTGATAACTAGGAATTTTGCATGCTTTTAGACCCCTTCTTGCCCGAGCTTTGTGCATAAAATGTGTTAAACTGGCCTTGAATTGCTTACAAGTACGCTATTTTGCAGGTTTGAGCGATAAAAGGACGAATACCGTCAAATCGGCACAAAAAGGAGTGAAACCGGCTAAGCGTCAAATGAAGAAGTAGAAGGACACAAAAGAAGCATGTGTGGTGGCACAGGTTGAATCAGAGAACAGACCAGGAAAACCTTCAACTGTGCGGACCGCACTGATTTGGTGTGCGGCCGCACATAAATGTTCAGAGACGCCACGTTCAAAAGCAGATCCACAGGGACCGCATCCACTTTCATGCGGTCCGCAACGATGAAGATCAGAGAAGAGAAATATTCAAGGCAAAGTCCCACGCGGCCGTGTGCGAAATCAGTGCAGCCCGCGTAGGTGAAGATTCAGAGAATTCGCATTCAGAGGAATCATACAGTGCGGCCGCGCTCCATTTCTACGCGTCCGTGTTGCTAAACCTACGCGGCCAAGTGACAAAAGTGTGCGGTCCGCCTAACATGCTCCAGTGCCAATTTGTCTGAAGAACAAATGCCCTACGCGGCCGCACATCAAAAGTGTGCGGTCCGCGTGAGACCCTCAGGGGTATTTTTGTCCGAAAATTACTACGTAGTATAAATAGCTTCTTTTACTTTTTTAGGTTATGTCAGATATTAGATACGAATAGCTGAGCTCGTGAGAACATATTTACGCCTATTTTGGGCAATTTTCTTAGTCTTTTATCATTAGATTTAATTTGTAATCATTTACTATGTCAATTTCATCTTTAATTTCTTTAGTTTCTTCAATTTTCATGGCTAGCTAAACTCATATCTAGGGTTGTAGCTCAACCCTAGTGTGGGTAATTAATGGGTTAGATTATTTAATGCTTAGATGATTGTGGGTGTTAGGATTTGGGTTTATTGATTGTTTTTCATTTGGATTTTGTGGTTGCAAATACTAAATCTAGTTTTGTGGGTTTGGGCTCTTCTTGAGAAAGAGAGTCTAAAACTCCTCAATCAATTTCAACAAGGATTGGGATGGACCCATGAGAATGGTAGTCCCAAGTAACGGGTAAAAACCTCGAGAGAGTAATTACCCCACTTAAGCCTAAAGTTGCTTGGGCAAATTAGCCTACCCAATTGGTCTTGAGAGAGTCAATTGGGCAAAATTGTTCTCTCTACCGAGAGGTGTGAGAATGAATGTATAGAGAAACGGTTATCCAATAATCACATTACATAATCTTTGCATTATATTTCATTACACATTTGTTATCCACCTAGGTAAATGCTACTACCCTTGTCCTTTTTCCTACTTATATTACACTTTAAAATCATCCCTAGCATAACTTAGATTTCTTATTAGTAGTTGTTAAAAGGAAAAACACAAATATGTTTGAAGATAAATTCGAAGCTAATTCGCAATTCTAGTTCATTGCAATTTCTCACTCCAAATTCCAACTCCCTGTGGATTCACCCGAACCACTATTCGGGCAAAAGTTAGTTGTGCCCGCTCTTCCTTAGGGTTGAGTTTGCTACGATCACTCCAATAGGCCTACGCCTCTTAAAATCCACCCACCATGTAAATGCAGGCCCTGAGAACTGGAAGGTAGTAAAAGCCACTCCACTCGACTCCAAAAATCCATGTATTGCGAAGTATATGCTGACACTTTTCTAGAAATCCTTGGGCATCCTCGCCCCCAGTACCACTGAGCGTCGGAGCTTGGAGTCTACCGAACCTCTCTAGTCGACACTGCTCATCGCCTGGCATCACTAGAACAACATAATCTGGAGCTGGTGCGACTGGCACAACTGGAGCAACCGATGCAACTAGCTGAGCTGGGACTACTCCTAGTGTCTGTATTCCCTGAACAACCTGCTCGGGTGTGTGAGCTGTGGTGGTCTAATGACCACCCCTGGTTTGAGAAGTAGCTACGATAGTAGTGGTTGAGACTGCCTAAGCCAGGCTAGTACAAATTGATAGGATCTGAGCTAAAGCCTCCTAAAGACCAGGAATCACGATGAGCACTACCGGTGCCTGAACAGGTGCTATTGGGGCATCTACAGTTGGAGGCTGGTCCTAAATGAGGGTAACTGGTAGGTCAACAGGTTTTTCCCCTGTTTCTCTACCTCGACCACGCCACAACCGCATCCACAACCTCTAGTGGGTGGCATTGGTGGTCGTCCGCCACATCCGATAGCATGGGTTCTTGCCATATGCGAAAGGATAGAATATAGAAGTTTTGTTCTTGGAACAACAAAGCCGCACAACAAGAATTCAATAATATGAGGTGTTTACTAAAAGTTCCGCAGCCTCTCTAGGATAAATACAAATGTCTCCGTACCAATCCGCGAGACTCTACTACTCGGCTCATGACTTATGAGGCCTAGTTACCTAGGCTCTGATACCAACTTGTCATGACCCCAATCCCGATCGTGATGGCGCCCAACACAATTGCTAGGCATGCCCGACCATTGAACACTCTCAACCCGAGTATGAAAACTCATTACTAGCTAATTAAATATTTATAATAGATAACAAGACTTAATAATTCAATTTATTGATAGAAACAATACTGAAAGTCAAGTTTACACCACTATAACTCCCAAGGACCTGGGTTCACGAGTCTAGAGCCTCTAATATAACAGAGTAATGAATGCACAAATACATAAATCTAGGATACAGAAATATAAAAGGGTAATGGGGAGAATTCGGGTCCTACGGACGCCAGGAAGCTATCTCAACAACTTCAAAGACTCTCGGAACACATGAATCTGCACACATGGTGCAGGGAGTAAAGTGAGTACTTCCAACTCAGTGGTAATAAACATATATAATGGTTGAAAGTAAGAAATCCTGAAATATTACAATGCAAAGCTATAACAAATAATTCAGCACATTTAACGGTGGAATAACAATAAGAAATGACAGGTAAAATAGATAGATATTGATGCATTAATGTGATTCAATGCACCTGACCGCTGCGGCGGGCAACACGATCCATTTAGGTACTCGCACTCACTGTGGGGTTTTAGACTCCGGAGGGGCTCCTACAACCCAAGCGCAATATCATCGTAGCATTCGCTGCGGCGTTCAGCCCGATCCACATTCAGTCCAGTTATATGCATGTATGACACACGGGCACAGTCAAGTTTATTGTTTTCAGTTCCAATTATTAAAAATTATAGATTAAATATTTAAACTTTTGAAATTTACTAATCATTTCGAGACAGTGTTTAACTCAGGACTGATACCATGAAAACATGCTAAGCATCATGGAAACAATGATAAGAATCTCTAAGGGGTCCAATTAATCGGCACACAGTCCAAATATACTCATAGCAATCCAAGTAGGATGTTTACCAATCAATTTCTAGTCAATGACACAATATGAACATCACTAGCGATGGACTAAGCCATAGTCCCCAATCACAAACGACCCCGCACTCGCCATAGAGTACGTGTCTCAACTCAATATAGCGTTACAGTGTGATAAATACTGTTGTTTCAAACCCTCAGGTTATCATCTACATCTAGTAGTCACCTCAAACCAGCCACACGACTAGTCTGCTAAGCATTTCCTCTCGAATAAACCTTCTCGTGTGCCGAATTTGATCAAAACCACAAGGAATACGTTATAATAAGCTAATGGAACATAACCCAATTGAAAGAACTCGAAAAATACCAAAAATCACAAATTTGGCAAAACCCGAGCCTCGGGCCCACTTCTCAAAAAATTACAAAATTCACATCACCAGATTCCTCGTCTCGCCACAAGTCCGTACATATAAAATTCATCAAAATCGGAGTCCAAATGCTCCCTCAAATCCCAATTTCTCATTTAAAAATCTAAGCCCTAGTTCTTCAAATTTTTACACCCAATTTTCCAAGAAGTAAAGGTGGATTCTTTAATAAAATAGCATTTCTAGGTCATGAGACTTACCTCCAATCGATTCCCATCAAAACCCTCTTCAATTTCTACCATAAAGCTCTTGAAGTGGTTTCAAAATGGAGGAAATAATAAATGGGTTGCGGATAAAATGTTATTAAAACCCTTCTGCCCAGCTGACGAATCCTTCTTCCCGAATGCGATGGTCCTCTCACCTTCGCGATGGCCAAAAATCCGCTGGGCCACTTTTACTCTACGCGAATGCGGAGCCCACCCCGCGAACGTGATGCTCTGCTTGGCCCAACGACGCGAATGCGTACCCCTGGTCGCGAATGCGAAGAGCAATGATCAGGGGCCCCAAACTCCCTCTACGCGAGTGCGGGGTCCTAACCACGAACGAGAAGACCAATGGCCTTATACCTACGCGAACGTGGCCTATTCCTAGCGAACGCAAAGTCCAAAATTGGCTTGCTATTGCTGTGAAAAATCTGCAACTCCTCGAAAATCTTTGTTAGCTATCCGAATTAACCCCAAGGCCCTCCGGACCTCAACCAAAGGCATAGATATGATCTATTACCTTATTCAGACTTGCTCAAACCATCAAAACATTACCTTAAACACCAAAATCATCAAATTTCACCAAATCAAAGCCTAAGTTTATCAAATTCTTCTGAAACTAACATTCGATCAAAAACCCAACCAAAACACCTCCAAATTACCGGAACTTTTACACGCACATCCAAAATCATCTAATGGAGCTATTGCAACTCTCGAAATTCTATTCCGAACCCTAAATAAAATATCTCACCTATCAACCTGAATTCGCCAAAAATTCAAACTTCGCCAATTCAAGCCTAATTCTACATCTGACCTCCAAATTCAATTGCGATCGCGCTCCTAAGTCACAAATCATCCTCTGAAGCTGACCAACTCACCAAAATTCACATCCGAGCCCTATAACTAAATTGTCAACTTCTAGTTGACTCTTCCAAAACAAGCTTCCCTTTAAGAGACTAAGTATCTCATTTCCATGTAAAACCAATTCAATTCCACCCGATCACCTCAATATTGATATTGAAACATGGAGGAGCATAATATGGGGAAAACGGGGTGATAACACACGTGACGACAGGTCGGGTCAACACAATGTTTTATGAAAACTTGGAAGAAATTATAAATATTGAGGTTTAATTTGATGTATATGTTGTTATTTTTGTAATTTGATCGCACAGATAAGTCTGTGGGATGTTATTGAGGTTGTGTGCATATTTGGTTTGGAGCCCTGAGGGCTCCGGTGAGTTTTAGAAGGGTGTCGAAGTGCATTTTAAACTTAGGAAAAATCTGGTATGAACATGCCTGCAGGCTTCACATTTATGAAGCCTGGTTCACAAATGCGAACTCGTAAATATGAAGGCTGGTTTGCAAATACGAAACCAGCCCCGGCCTGACAAGGATCGCAAATGCGATATTTTTCTTTGCAAATCTGATATTTTTCTTCGTAAACGCAAAGGTCCAGGGTTCACAAATACGAGACCTTTTTCAAAAATGCAAAGGTCCCCTGATATGCCCCGCTTCACAAATATGAAACAGTGTTCACAAATACCATATTGTGGTTGGGGTTCGCAAACATCACAGACCCAGCAATTTTATACTTAGTCAAATTTAAGTCATTTTTACCCCCACATTCAAAATACAACTCCTTGGGCGATTTTTCAAGAACAAGTTTCTTTCCACTAAGTCAATTGTTACTCGATTCTTTCAATCATTAACGTTATTTAACATGTTTTCCACTTAAATCAATGATTTTCATGACTGAAATTAGGGGTTTTTGGAACCTAGATTTTAAAAAAATTGGGGATCTAGACCTCAATTGGAGGTCCGAATTCAAAACAAATTACATATTTAAGTTCGTGGGGAATGGGTAACCGGTTTTGGTTCAAACCTCGGGTTTTGACTAGGTGAACCAGGGGATGATTTTGGAATTTTTGGGGAAAAACATGGGAAATTGTATGCATTCAAATTGATTCATTTCATGTTTATTAAAGTAATTTAGCAAATTGTGACTAGATTCAAGCGGATTAGAGGTAAAATCGCGGGGTAAAGCGATAGTTGAGGTTTGAGCGAAAGGCCTCGACGTAAGTGTTTGGTTTAACCCTAGATTGAGGGAATAATAGTTGAGTCTTGTTTGCTACTTGCTAATTGATCGAGTACGATGTATAGGCATGGTGATGAGTATACATTAGTGTCTAGTATGATCGTGAGTCCTTATTTGCGGATAGTTGGTTGTTGTTATGCCTTCCATGCTTAATTGATGACTTTTATATGTTGTAAAGGCCTTGTGATAGAAATTGTGATCTTGGAACTTTGTGGAGCATTGGCACGACTCGAAATACAAATTGTGAAGGTATAGGAGATAAGTAATCCTTGGAGCTTAGGCTCAAGTGATAGTTGAAATACGAGATAAAAGGGAAAGAAAGAGAAGTGTTAATGATTTATTCCCTTGTCGGGACGTTGTGATTATTGATGTAGTACCCTTGCTGGGTTTTTATTTGTTTGTTTTTGTACCCTTGTCGGGGCTTCCATTCTTGTTTTATTATTTCCCTTGCCCTTGTTTATGATTATTGATTGGGTGAGGAAAAGTGTTAAAGCACGAAGGGTGATGCCGTGCATTGAATGATATGTGTGGATCGGGTTGCGCGCCGCAACTATGCTAAATGATATGCATCGAGTTGCGCCCGAAACAATGTTAAATGATATGGATCGTGTTGCACACCACAACAATGTATATTTATGGATCGGGTTGCATGCCGCAACATTATTATGATATATTAGGATCGGGTTGCATGCCGCAACATTGTTGTTATATATTGGGATCAGGTTGCGCGCCACAATAATTATTGATACAAGTGTGTTTATTTGGGTATTAGTGTCACGACCCTAACCCGGTCATGATGGCGACCAACCCTAAAGCTAAGCAAGCCAGACCAACAACTGTTTCCAATTAGAAAACCAGTTCTAAAAGGACAACTCAAGAAGAATATATGAGTCAATAATTACTCCAATAATAATAGTATGAATAAATACTGAGAAGTGTGAAAACCGAAATGACACTCCAAAAAGATTTGGGGTGACAAGTCTAGAGCCTCTAAGCAAAACTGAATAGTAATAGAAATACTGAATAAAATACTCAAGTCTGAAACAAATAGTAATAATTGAATGAAAAGAAAAGATAGGTTCTGTGAACGCCGGCAGCTACCTCAGCAACTTGAATAACTCTTATATAAGCTGCAGTGCTCGTCTAACCCTGATGTTTACCTGAATATCCACACGAATGTGCAGGGAGTAGAGGTGAGTACTAAGTACTCAATGAGTAAAAAGTATATAATAATAGCTGAAAGCAGGAAATCCACAGAATACCAGAGAGCAAAGCTAAACTACAGCCTGATACCTACTACGAACTAACAACAGCAGCAAAACAAAATTAGCACAGATAATTTACAGATAAAAATGCAATGCACATGACCGCTACGGCGCGTAGCCCGATCCATTTAAAGTCGACGGTGCTCATTAGGGGTGTGTACAGACTCCGGAGGGGCTCGTTCATCCCAAGCGCAATATTCATATCATCTGTTGCGGCGTGCAGCCCGATCCATCCTCAGTCCACAACATGCATATGAGTCACACAACAGTTCAAATTATTTATTTCCAGGTTCCAGTTCATTAATAATAAAAATACTTTAATTTTATTTAATTTTCCAAGAACGGGTGACTTAGCATCTCATAATAGTGATTTTGAACCAGGACTAAGATCAGTGGTTATGCAAATCAAGCTATCACATATATGTCTATCCCCTAGGGATACTACAGGTCGGCAAAAGGCCCCAAACATGGCTTACAGCCCTCAAATATATCTAACATGGTGTGCGTTTCAACCGCCAATATAATGTTATTCATATTCAGGATGGACCAAGTCTCAATCCCCAGTCATAATCAACCCCGCACCTGCCATGGGGTGCAAGCTACGCCCTAATAGCGTCACAATGTGCTAAGACGGAGTTTCGAACCCTCAGGCTACCATATACACTAACTACTCACCTCTAGCCGGTCGTGGACTCGTCCGCGATGCCTCTTCCTTTCGAATTTTCCGCCTCATGCATCGAATCTAGTCAAAACCACAACAATTACATCAATATGGGTCAAAGAAACATAACCCAATCAAATTTACTTGAAAAACGCAATAATGCACCAAGTTGGTAAAACCCCAGCCCCGGGCCCACTTCTTGAAAAATTGCTAAATTCATACCAATGGATTCCTTATCTCGCCACAAGTCCGTGCATATAAAATTTATCGAAATCAGAGTTGGAATGGCCTTTGAAAACCCAAAACTCGTTTTCAAAATTTATGCCCTAGTTCTTTATAATTTCTACCCAATTTCATGAGTTTTGATGTTGATTGGTAGCATAAAATCGTGTTATTGAGTCAAGAAACTTACCTCCAATGTTTTCCCGACAAAATCCTCTTACTTCCCGTCCAAATGCTCTTCAAAACACTCACAAATGGTGAAAAATAGGTTTTGCTCGCGGGGGTTCCGTTATTAAACCCCTCTGTCAGACCCGACTTTTACTCTATGCGATCGCGACACCCTGCACGCGATCGCGATGAACAATCTTCCCAGGCCCTCATTTTACCTTACGCGATCGTAGGAGCCAGTCCGCGATCGCAGTGAACCAAATTACCCTCTTACGCGATCGCAGGGTCTCCTACGCGATCGTATGGAGTACTTGCCTAATCCTATGCGATCGCAGCCCACTTCACGCGATCGCATAGTAAAATCTTGTGTTCCCAAAAACTCTTCTACGCGATCGCAGCTACATGTTCGCGATTGCAGTGCACAAAATCACTGGCACGTGCTGCTGCAATTTCTGCTGCATTTTCTTCAACCAAAAATTCCCATTGGGCATCCGAAATCATCCCGAGACCCCCGGGACCTCAACCAAATGCACAGATATGTCATGTTACTTCATTCAAACTTGCTCGTAACATAAAAACACCATCATAAACATCAAAATCACCAATTCCTCACGGATTCAAGCCTAATTTTCATTAAAACTTCTGAAACTAACATTCGATCTAAAACCAGACCTAAACACCTCTGAATGACCTAAACTTTTGAATGTATATCAAAAATCACCTAATGGAGCTACTGCAACTCTCGGAATTTCATTCCGAGCGCCGGAACAAAATCTCACTTACCGTCTAGATTTCGCCAAAATTCAACCTTAGCCAATTCAAGCCTTAATCTACACCAGACCTCCGAATTTGATTCCGATTGCTTTCCTAAGTCATAAATTATCCGCCGAAGCTAGTCGAATCATCAGAAATCCATTCCGAGCTTTCTAACTCATCGGTCAACATTTGGTTGACTTTTCCAAACTATTCTTCTCAAAAAGAGGTTTGTTGCGTCATTTCTGTCTAAATTCCATCCAATTTGCTTCTAACTCTCCAAACACATATAAATTAGCATATTAAAGAATAAAATTAAGAAAATGGGGTGATAACTCCCGTAACAACGGGTTGGGTCGTTACATTCTCCCCAACTTAAAAAAACGCTCGTTCGCAAGCGGGTTGAGAAACATACCTGGAGTCTCAAATAAGTGTGGATATCTGCTCCGCATCTCCTGTTCGGTCTCCCAAGTTGCTTCCTCCTCGGGATGACCTCTCCATTGCACTTTCACTGAAGCTATGTCTTTGGATCTCAACTTACGAACCTGTCAACCCAAAATGGCTACCAGCTCCACATCATAGGTCAAGTCCTCATCTAACTGTATCGTGCTAAAGTCTAACACATGTGACGGGTCTCCAACATACTTCCGGAGCATAGATACATGGAACACCGGGTGAACTTCCGACAAGCTGGGTGGCAAAGCAAGCATATAGGCCACCTCCCCAACTTTCCTAAGCACCTCAAAAGGTCCAATGAACTGTGGGCTCAACTTTCCTTTCTTTCCAAACCACATAACGCCCTTCATAGGCGAAACCTTCAGCAACACCTTCTCGCCAACTGAATAAGACACATCTCGGACCTTCCAGTTCACACAACTCTTCTGACGCGACTGAGCAGTGCGAAGTCTCTCCCGAATCACCTTCACCTCGTCTAAGGCATCCTAAACTAACTCTTTCCCCAACAATCTAGCCTCGCCGGGCTCAGACTAACCGACTGGAGACCTACACCGCCTCCCATATAAGGCTTCATACGGTTCCATTTGAATGCTGGACAGATAGCTATTGTTATAAGCAAACTCTGCATGAGGCAAGAAATTAGCCCATGAACTACCGAAATCAATGACACAAGCACGCAACATGTCCTCCAGTATCTGAATTGTACGCTCGGACTGCCCATCCGTCTGTGGGTGGAATGCTGTGCTCAGCTCTACCTGTGAACCCAATTCTCACTAAAATGTCCTCCAGAACTGAGAAGTGAGTTGGGTACCTCTGTCTGATATGATAGAAATGGGAACTCCATGCAATCTCACAATCCCACATATGAATATCTCTACTAACCGCTCTGAGGAGTATGTAGTACACACAGGAATGAAATGAGCTGACTTGGTCAGCCTATCAATAATCACCCAAACTAAGTCAAACTTCCTCGCTGTCTGAGGGTGTCCACTAACAAAGTCCATAATGATCATTTCCCATTTCCACTCGGGAATATCAATACGCTGGAATACACCACCAGGCCTTTGATGCTCATACTAGACCTGCTGACAGTTAAGGCACCATGCTACATGATTCACAATATCTCTCTTCATCTTTCTCCACCTGTAATGCTGCCTCAAATCCTGATACATCTTTGCGGCACCTGGATGAATAGAATACCACGAGCTGTGGGCCTCCTCCAATATCAACTCACTGAGGCCATCAACATTGGGCATGCATATCTGGCCCTATATCCGCAACACTATCACTATCAATAGTGACATCTCTGGCATTATCATGCTGCTTAAGGACAAGCAAGTGTGGATCATCATATTGGCGCTCTCGAATACGGTCATATAAGGAAGACCGAGATACCACCCAAGCCATCACCCGAACTCAGAAATATCCAGCCCCACCATATGATTAGCTAACGCCTAAACATCAACTGCAATGGGCCTATCCCCAACTAGAATGTACACCAAGCTACCCATAATAATAGCCCTCCGGCTTAAAGCATCGGCCACTACATTGGCCTTCCTGGGATGGTACAAAATGGAAATATCATATTCTTTATGCAATTCAAGCCATCTTCGTTGCCTCAAATTGAGATCTTTCTACTTAAACAAATACTGGAGGCTGCGGTGGTCTGTATATACGTCACATGATACCCTATACAAGTCATGCCTCCAAATCTTCAATGCATGAACAATAGCAGCCAACTCTAAGTCGTGAACAGGGTAGTTATTCTCGTAGGGCTTTAGCTGAAGAGAAGCATATGCAATGACTCTACCCTCCTGCATCAATACACAACCGATCCTAACTCTCAAAGCATCGCAATACACCGTATAAGACCTTGAAGCTAATGGCAACACAAGTACCGAAGCTGTGGTCAAGGCCAACTTAAGCTTCTGGAAGCTCTCCCCGCATTCATCAGGCCACATGAATGGAGCATTCTTCTATGTCAACTTAGTCAAAGGTGAAGCAATAGACGAAAAGCCCTGAACAAACCTGCGGTAATAGCTTGCCAAATCGAGGAAACTCCGGATCTCCATAGTTGAGAATGGTCTGGGCCAATTCTGCACTGCCTCGACTTTCTGTGGGTCAACCCAAATACTATCACTAGACACTACATGTTCCAAAAATGTCACAGTATCAAGCCAGAACTCATACTTAGAAAATTTTGCATAAAGCTTTTCCTCTCTCAACCTCTGCAATACCACCCTCAAGTGATATGCGTGCTCCTCCTAGCTGCGTGAGTACACCAGGATATCATTAATAAATACGATCATGAATGAATCAAGGTACAGCCGAAATAAACTGTTCATCAAGTGCATGAATAAGGCTGGGACATTAGTCAGCTCAAAAGACATCACCAGAAATTCATAGTGCCCATATCACATTCTGAAAGCTGTCTTCATAATGTCTCAATCCCTAATCTTCAACTGGTGATAACCCGATCGAAGGTCAATCTTAGAGAATACACTTGCTCCCTGAAGCTGATCAAACAAGTCTTCAATACGAGGTAATGGGTACTTATTCCTTACTGTCACATTGTTCAACTATCTGTAATCAATGCACATTCTCATTGTGCCATCTTTCTTCTTCACGAATAATACCGGTGCACCCCAATGTGACATACTCGGCCAAATGAATCCCTTATCTAAGAGTTCCTAAAGTTGTTCTTTCAACTCTTTTAACTCAGTTGGTGCCATGTGGTAGGGAGGAATAGAAATGTGCTGAGTGCCCGGCACCAAGTCAATACCAAAATCAATATCCCTGTCCAGCGGCATGCCCGGCAGGTCTGCTGGAAATACATCCAGAAAATCCTCACAACAGGGACCGACTCAAGACTGGGTGTCTCAGCCTCAACATCTCTAATGAAAGCCAAATACAATAGACAACCCATCACAATCATTCGTTGGGATTTTATAAAGGAAATCACCCTGTCGGATACATAATCAGTCACACCTCACCACTCAATCCTCGGAATACCCGAAATAGCTAATGTGACTATCTTGGCATGACAGTCCAAAATCGCATGGTAAGGAGATAACTAATATGCCTAGAATCACATCGGAATCCACCATGCCCAATAATAATAAGTCAACTCGTGTCTCCAGACCCCCAATAGTAACAAGATAGGATCGGTATACCTGATCCACAGTAACTGTATCACCCACCAGGGTAGACACATGGGAAAGGCAAGAATACCATGGGTCATACCTAATTGATGCGCAAAATATGAAGAAACATAGGAATAGGTGGATCCGGATCAAATAAGACAGAAGTATCCCTGTGGTAGACTGAGATAATACCTGTGATGACTGCATCTGATGCACTAGCGCCCCTCCTATCTGGAAAAGCATAAAAACGAGTCTGACCTCCACCAGTATGGTCCTCACCCCTAGGGCGACCTCTAGCTACCTGACCACCACTCCTAGCTGATTGTGCTGGTGTTGAAGAAACAGTAGTAGAAGACGAGGGCTAGTCCCTCGACTGATATGTCCAAACTCACCACACTCAAAGCAATGGCCTAAAGTTAGAGAAAGGGACTACTGAGAACCCCTCGCGAACCCTGAGCTGAATGAGCAGGAGTAGAGCTTTCAGCTGGTAGGGCGCTCAGTGCGGGCTGGCTCTACTGACGAACCTGCTGGCCCTGATGGCCTTGATGACCCTGACGACCACAATATGACGAAGCTCCACTAGACTCTGCAAGGCCTAACCGAGGAGGTCTGAAGGAACGACCTCTGCTGTGCTGAGACTGGCCCCTAGACGGAGCACCACTATAACTACCTATCCCACGAGGCCTCTTAGCCTCCCTCTCCTCATGCTCTCGACAGTGGTTTGTCTCAATCTGACGAGCCGCATCAACCACCTCCTGAAAAGTAACTACTGAAGCCCTCTCTCTAGTCATCAATATATAGATAGGATAGCTGAGACCATCCACAAATATCCTGATCCTCTCATGATCTGTCGGAATCATCCACATGGCATGACGGGCTAGCTGTGTAAATCTCAACTCGTACTGAGTAACCGACATATCTCCGTGCTTCAATAACTCGAACTGATGATTCAGCTCCTCCCTCTGACACTAGGGCACATACTTGTCTAGAAATACCATGGAGAATTGCTGCCAAGTGAGGGGCGCTGCCCCAACAGGCCTACGCCTCTCAAAATCCTATCACCAATGAAATGCTGGTCTTGTGAACTGGAAGGTAGTGAAAGCAACACCGCTAGACTCCAAAATACCCGCAGTATGAAGCATACGCTAACACTTATCCAGAAAACCCTGGGCATCCTCGCCCTCAACACCGCTGAACGCCGGAGGCTGTAGCCTTCCGAACCTCTCCAACCGACGTTGCTCATCATCAGGAATAGCTGGAACCACATGAGCTGGGGCTGGTGCGACTGGTGCAGCCGGCTGAACTGGCTTGGCTGGAGCTGCCTCAGGTACCTGTAAACCCTGAACTACAGCTCGGGTGTGCGAGCAATGGGGGTCTGATTCCCTTCCCGTGCCTGTGAAGAAGCTGCTGCAGTAGAGGCCGCAAGCACCTGAGCTAAGCCAGTGCATACAGATAAGATCTGTTCTAAGGTCTTCTGAAGGCCTAATATCTCAATAGACACTGCCAGTGCCTGAACCCGAGCTGCTAGAATACTTATAGCTGGTGCCTGATCCTGAACCTGATCAACTGGCGCTGGGATCTGACCCTGAGTCTGGTCAGCTGGTGGGTCAGTAGGTGCTATCACTGCTGTCCTACCTCTACCACGACCACGGCCTCTAGGTGCCACTGGTGGTCGTCTGCCACATCCCCTAGCACGTGTTCTCGCCATCTACGAGAGACTAAAATACGGAAAAAAATTAGTTTCACGATAACACAAACCCGAGGTTAGATACGGACGTCTACGTACTAATTTGTGAGAGCCTACTAAACCGGCTCATGACTCGAGAGACCTAGTAACCTAGGCTCTAATACCAACTTGTCATGACCTAAACCCCGTCGTGATAGTGCCCAACCCTAAAGCTACGCAAGCTAGACCACAACTGTTTCCAAATAGAAAACCAGTCCCAAAAAGGCAATTCAAGAAGAATATATGAGTCAATAATTACTCCAATAATAATAGTGTGAATAAATACTGAGAAGTGTGAAACCCAAAATAACACTCCCAAAAGATCTGGGGTCACGAGTCTAGAACCTCCAAACAAAACTAAATAGTAATAGAAATACTGAATGAAATACTCAAGTCAGAAACATATAGTAATAATTGAATGAAAAGAGAAACTAGGTTTTGCGAACGCCGACAGCTACCTCAGCAACTCGAATAACTCTGATATAAGCTGTAGTGCTCGTCTAACCCTCCAGTGTACCTGAATCTGCACACAAAGGTATACGGAGTATGGGTGAGTACTAAGTACTCAATGAGTAAAAAGTATATAATAATTGATGAAAGCAGGAAATCCACAGAATACCATAGAGCAAAGCTAAACTACAGTCCGATACCTACTACAAACTAACAACAACAACAAATCACAATTAGCACAGATAATTTACAGATAAAATTGCAATGCAATGCACATGACCGCTATGGCACGTAGCCCAATCCGTTTAACATCGAGGGTGCTCACTGGGAGTGTGTACAGTGTCCGGAGGGGCACCTTCAGCCCAAGCGCAATATTCATATCATCTGCTGCGGCGTGTAGCCCGATCCATCCTCAGTCCACAACATGTATATGAGTCACACAACAGTTCAAATTATTTATTTCCAGGTTCCAGTTCATTAATAATAAAAATACTTTAATTTTATTTAATATTCCAAGAATAGGTGACTAAGCATCTCATAATAGTGATTTTGAACCAGGACTAAGATATGTGATTATGCAAATCAAGCAATCACATATATGTCTATCCCCTAGGGATACTACAGGTCTGCACAAGGCCCCAAAGATGGCTTATAGCCCACAATCGGAGTTCAAATGGCCTCTCAAAACCCAAAACACGTTTTTGAAATTTAGGACCTAGTTCTTCACAATTTCTACCCAATTTCATGAGTTTTGATGTTGATTCTAGCATAAAATCGTGTTTTGAGTCAAGAAACTTACCTCCAATGTTTTTTCGATAAAATCCTCTTACTTCACATCCAAAAGCTCTCCAAACGCTCACAAACGGTGAAAATCGATTTTGCTCGCGAGGGTTCTATTATTTCCCCTCTGTCAGACTTGACTTTTACTATATGCGATCGTGGCACCTTGCACACGATCACGATGAACAATTTTTCCCAGGCCCTCATTTTACCTTACACGATCGCAGGAGCCAGTCCGCGATCGCAGTGAACCAAATTACCATCTTACGTGATTGCAGTGAGTACTTTCCTAAGCCTATGCGATCGCAGCCCACTTCACGCGATCGCATAGAGAAATTCCTGGCTTCCCAAAAACTCTTCTACGCGATCTCAACTACATGTTCATGATCGTAGTGAACAAAAACACTGGCACCTGCTGCTACAATTTCTGTTGTATATTTTTAACTAAAAATTCCCGTTGGGCATCCGAAATTATCCCGAGACCACCGGGACCCCAACCAGATGCACAGATATGTCATGTTACTTCATTCAAACTTGCTCGTAACATAAAAACACCATCATAAACATCAAAATCACCAATTCCTCACGGATTCAGGCCTAATTTTCATTAAATCTTCCGAAACTAACATTTGATCTAAAACCCGACCTAAACACCTACAAATGACTTGAATTTTTCACGCATAGCCAAAATCTCCTAACAGAGCTACTAAAACTCTCAGAATTTCATTCTCTGAGCCCCGGATCAAAATCTCACCTACCATTCGGATTTCGCCAAAATTCAACCTTAGCCAATTCAAGCCTAAATCTACACCGGACATCCGAATTCGATTCAGATTGCTCTCCTAAGTAATAAATCATCCCCCAAAGCTAGTCGAATCATCAGAAATCCATTCCGAGCTTTCTAACTCACCAGTCAACATTCAGTTGACTTTTCCAAACTATTCTTCTCACAAAGAGGTTTAATGCCTCATTTCTATCTAAATTCCATCCGATTTGCTTCTAACTCTCCAAACATATAAAAATTGGCATATTAAAGTATAAAATGAAGAAAATGGTGCAATAAATCCCGTAACAATGGGTCGGGTTGTTACAATTAGGTTTTTGTCCGCGACAAATTCCAAGCTGTCCTTTGACAATTATTCTGGATTTACTATTAAAATTGTTTTCTCCCCCCAGCATGTTCCCCCTCGCATATTGTTTACTTGTCTTGTATTTTCCACTCTGCTGTATACGTATATAATTGAACAGTTTTATATGGTAGTCCATTCTAGCCTCGCACTACTTCGGTGGGGTTAGGCTACACACTTACCAGCATATGGGGTCAGTTGTGCTGATGCTACACTTTGTGCTATTTGCACAGGTCCAGGTTTCGAGATACAAGAGCAGCAGTATTTGTATGGGATTACGCCTTCAGTCCAGTGAGACCCAAGGTAGCTTTGCAGGTGTCCACAGGCCCGACATCTCCCTTATTCTCTCTTTTTAATCTGTTACCTCCGTGTATTCGAGACAGGTGCTTCCTCATCTTCCTCATCCTCCGTGTGGCCCGACACGTGCTTCCTCATCTTCCGATCAGCAGTTCGAGCCCTAAGCAAATCCCACTAGGGGCAGAGGACGAGGCTGTGCTAGAGGATAAGGTAGGGGCAGAGCTCAGCCCCGAGCAGCAGCACCAGTATCGGAGCCTCGGGTTAACTTTGATGAGGAGGTTCCGGCACCAATCGCAGTTGTTCCGGTGGGCCCAGCTTAGGTCCTAAAGGGGTTTATTACTGCCCCAATTCTTTAGGAAACACTAGTCCAATTGGTAGGACTCATGGAGAGTGTCACCCGAGCAGGATTGCTTCCTGTAGCACCAGCCACTTCTCAGGATGGAGGAGGAGCGCAGACTCCTACTGTACGTATTCCAGAAAAGGTAGATCCCCAAGTTCAGGTTCCAGTGGTTCAGCCAACTATGGCAGTTCATCCGGGGCAATTGCTCAGACTTGCGATGGCGCGGTTATGTCCGCAGATGCTTTGTGGAGGCTGGACAGGTTAACCAAGCTCTTCACTACTACATTCAGTAGTGCTTCTTCTGAGTACCCCCTGAGATTTCTTATATAGCTGCCACGATGTTCTTCGGAACATGGGCATTGTTGAGTCCAATGGAGTTGATTTTGCTGCATTTCGCCTATTTGGATCCGCCAAGACTTGGTGGAGGGATTTCTATTTAGCTAGACCAACTGGTTCACCGTCTTCGACTTGGAATAAGCTTTTAGAGTTATTTCTGGAGAAGTTTCTCCCTGTTACTCAGAGAGATGCTTATCGGAGGTAGTTCGATCATCTCCAGTAGGATTCTATGACGGTCACTCAGTGTGAGACCAGGTTCATTCATCTAGATTTCCATGCTCTTGTTATACTTCCCACAGAGAGAGAGGGAGAGATAGAGAGAGAGAGATAGAGAGAGAGAGGGTGAGGAGATTTATTAATGGTTTGATTCAGCCAGTGAGCACTTGATTTTTGCCCTAAGCAAATAAATTCCAATATAAATATATAAATAAATACAAAAATAGTTTTGGTGTGCAATTGTGTGATACTTGTGTGTTTGTTTTTAAAATAAATTTGAAATTCAAAACTACAAAAGGAATCCATTAGAAAATGTCACAAAAATATGAAAATTTAGAAAAATCAGCAAAAAATACAAAATACCGGAAAAACAAAAGAAAATGGCAAAAGTATCATAAAATACCAAAAAAAATCAGGAAAAAGTACGAAATAAAAGAAGTATAACAATTGAAAACAAATACAAAAAGAGAAAAATAAAATACAAAAGAAAATACAAGAAATAATTAAAATACAAGACAAAATACAAAAATACAATAACAACTTGGGCTATGAAATGAAATATATACACAATTGATTAAGCCCAAGTATAATAGGCCCAAAGACCAGCCTGGTCCGCCTAAGTCCTTAGCCAAACGACGGCGTACAGGGCATTAAAATCTCAGTCGTCGATGAAATCAATCTAACGAACAAGATGAAGCGGCGTCATTAAAAATAAAATGATGCTATATAGAAGACCAATCTGAGCCGTCAAAAGGAATGATCAGATGGATGGCATTAAATCTCATTAAGAGCTAAACGATGTAGTATGTTAAAGTAATCCTGGCCGTTCAAAATTAAACATCTAACGGACATAAAGTTATTTTTCATTTAATTAAACGGTGTCGTTTAAAAGGAGAAAATCCTGGCCATTGATCTTAGTTGATCCAAAGGCCAGGATTACATGAGATAAGGGGAGTATAAATATGCTCATCTCCGGTCAAAACACCTATACTAACATACACATATACATATCTGTAAACCCTAGCCGCCTCCATTTCTATCTTCTTCTTCTTTAAGTCTCCCATGGAGATTGGCCGGACTGTCCTGAAACCACCATCGTCTCCGGCTCAAGAAGCCATCAAACACTTCACCCCTAGCAACCAAACCTTTCAACTACCATAAAAACCCTAGTAAACCAAAAATCCCCTCTTTTCTTGAAACTCCGGTCGCCGGAACCCTAGCCGCCCTTCATTAGCTTCTTCTCCACTCTTCTCTCCTTACCGGCCATGGAGACTGGATGCCTTCCATGGTCGTCTCCGGCTGTTCTCGAACTCCAAACCCCTCTTTTTCTACTCCTCTACACCAAACCACCCTGAAAACCCATAGAAACCCCAAAAGCCCCCTTTTCTTGAAATTCCGGCCACCGGATTTCTTCTCTGGTGACCACAACCCTTGAGACAGTTGTCCAAACTAACACCATTAGACCATCTTGCACAGATCTTTAACCCCATAAAAGTGTTTTCCTTCGAATCTCACTCAAACTTCTCAAATATTCGAGAACAAGCCGCCGGAACCCTAACTCTGGCAAACTTTATAACACCCACCCTAAAGATACACCCATCTCTACCCAAAAACCCAATAAAAACCACCTGATTCAAAATAAAGACTTCAAACCTTGAAGTCTGAAGTCTGAGAAAAAGAAAAGAAAAGAAACTGGAAAAAGAAAGAAGAAAGAAAAAGAAAAGAACAAGAAAAAAGAAAAAGAAAATGGGGAAAGCTCAGGAGACAAATCCTGCAAGCTAAGTCCCCCTCCCTCTCTCTATTTCTATTTTGATTGATTCAGCATGCTATTTTGTGTTTAACTCTATTTTCTTTGATTAATAGTAATTAGTTGCATGTTTAGTTTAGCTTCTTTCTTTGATATGTTTCCTGTTATAACTCTGTTTCTACTAGCCTATCTTCTAATATTTCCTAAATATTCCCTTTTAATAACATGCTTCATTAGTCTCTTTGATAATCTTGTTTATTACACTTGATTAAATATACTCGAGCCTTTTTAGGGGTTTTGTGAGTTTAAACATGAAAGTATTCTGAATATATCTCTTTATGTTAACTTTGTTATACTATGCCTGAATTCGAGTTGTGAGTTGTTTAATTGAAATTCAACCATATTCAAATTTCTCTCTAAGTTTTGATTAGATGATAAACGATTTCTGATTTGTGGCTATGTGTGCAATTTGATATAAAAGGGCTATGTTCGTGATAAATTCATGTTTTAGACTACAATTAGTCTTATTATGCTTTAGGGGATATTGATTATAGCTGTGATAGATAGGTAACTACACAATTGGCTAGTTCTGAAAGTATGTTAATTATGTTAATTGATTAAAAATGAAAATGACATAAAATGGTTACAATTGAATGGTTAGTGCTGAAACTGGCTAACTCTGTAATAATAAGCTTAATCTGAAACTGGCTAAGCTCTTAATCTAATTCTAAGTGGCCAGTGTTATAATAAATGACTAATTTTGCAAAGCCAAGTCCAAACACTGGACTGGCTAAATCTGAAAAGGTTTAGACTTAGGTAAATAAGCAGGCTAGTCCTGCAAATCAATTAAAATAGACAGTAACGAAAGATACCTCTTAAAAGAGGTCAAAATTGAAAGAAAATTAAAATTCAAATCTCGCTAAGTCTTAAATGGCTTATAAATACTGGTCAGTAGTTAAATAAGGTATAAAATTGTACACCCATACTTTAGATAGGTCGGGTAAATAGTAATTAATAATAGGTGCATAAAAGGAATGAAAAATGGCATAATTCTAGATTTAATAGAGTATATAGGGACAAATCAGACATTTAGGCCTAGTATTTCTGCAATGCACAAAACAAAGGGTACAATAGACCCAACAAAAAGGTTTAATGGTTAATAACTGTAGCAAGTGAGGGTACATTAGTAATTGGCCCCAAATAGAAGACAATAGATCCCCCTAGAACCTTCCAGCAAAGGCTGGAATGCATTTTTGAATCTGAAATGAGTACCAAAGTGTAATAAACAAAAGAATTAAGGGGAGGGAATTGGAAATAACTTTTTCAAATTTCCCCCTCAAAATTTCACCATTCACATCTATAAATAGACTTTAATTAAGCCTGAATAAGGGCTGGTTTTTAGAATTCCGAGAATACATTCTGAAATTAAGAAAACTATCATATTCTAAGAGTAATTTCTGGGTCTTAGTCTAGCACTATTCTGAAAATCTGTTAGGAATCCTCTATTATCTCCTGTTTGCTGGGTTTCTACTGGTTTTCTTCAACTGTGCTATTGGATTGCTATTCTGCTAAGCCTGGAATTCTTGTTTGACTGTTGATTTCAACTGTGCTTGCTGTGTTGATTCATTTCTGCTGCTATTGCTTTGCTGCTGTGATCAACTGATTATTCATTTCATTTGCTCCCTTAGACTCATAAGAGTTTTCTTTTTGAATCAGGTACACAGCTGCTACTCCAATATATAACTGCAGTCACTTTGAAGAAATGAATGAATTGAACTGATTTTCAAGAATTGCTTCTGTTATTCGTTTTTTTTATTTTAACATACAAATAGATTTTATGTAATTCAATAGGAAATGGTTGTATAATTAGTACATATGAGGCATGTACTGATGCTGGAAAACAATGTAATAGAGTAGTATGTAGATTAGACTAGTAGTAGTAATCATAATCACCTAAACTTAGTTAAAATAGGTTAATAATTGAATTAACTCGCCTAGTTTAAAAAACAGGTTCATAACATATCTATAATCATAACTACACTAGCATGTGATAGTTAATTTATTTTGATATCAATTTGTTCATCTTAAACAAATTAATAACGATTAAAATAACATAGAGTAGAACTAGTATTAAAATACGAAGCTAACAATCATGTGATTAATCAAATTGGTTACACAACCAGCCTACTATTAGAATTACAATTAGCTTCTGATAATTAGAAGAGTATGAATTATAATTAGTGAATCATTAAATAATAATCCTGTTCATATAGTCAACTAACATTCTATCGACTTTGGACAATGATTAATCTATTTTTAGTAGTTTTAAAAAATAGATAATAAATAAAAGAGGCAGTCTATTAGTCGAATATGATAGTGTTGGACATCTGAGATTTGGTATTGATATTGTTAATCTAGTACTGTTGTTACATCTTCATAAATTAATACATTTTTGAGTTTATTCTTATTTGATTTTACTTATGTGTATATAATGAATATCCTACTCTGTTTCTCCTTTTTCGTCTCATTTGGATTGGGCCTAATGAATGGCAAAGTCCTGGATCTGATTCGATTCAAGATTGGGCTTCTGCACGTAGGCTCCATCATAATCTGGGTTTCTGAAACCCAGATACAAAAGCTGACCGGTTAAGAGCGAGCCTGTGATGACCCGGCCCGTCATCATGTGAGTTATCACCACATTATCCCCGTTATATGCTTGTTAATGTTTCAATATGCATGTTTGGCGAGTTTCAATCAATTCGGATTGAGTTTAGTTGGAAATGAGACAAAAAGTCTCTTAGAAGAAGGAATAGTTGAGAAACGTCAGTTGGATATTGACTTGTAAGTTAGAGAGATCGGAATCGAATTTTGATGATTCGGTCAGCTCTGGAAGGTCATTCGTGAGCTAGGAGAGCGATCGAAAGTGAATTTGGAGGTCCGGTGTAGAAATAGGCTTGAATTGGCCAAGGTTGAATTTTGGCGAAATCCGAACGGTAGGTTAGATTTTGATCCGGGGGTCAGAATGGAATTCCGACAATTCCTGTAGATTCCTCATGTGATTTTGGATATGTCCGCAAATGTTTAGGTCATTCGGACATCGTTTGGTCGGGTTTTTGATTAAATATTGGTTTCGGAAGATTTGAAAAAACTTAGGCTTGAATCCGTGTGTAATTGGTGATTTTGATGTTTAGGATGGTGTTTTTATGATTGGAACAAGTTCATATAGTGTTTTGGAGTATGTTGCTGGTTTCGTTGGGGTTCCGAGGGCCTCAGGGTGAATCCGGACCATCATCCGGCATTTCTGGAACTTGGAAATCTGTAGACAAATTGCAGAAACTGTGCAGGACTGTAAGCCTTTGCGTTTGCGAGGCTAAGGCCGCGTTCGCGTAGGCAAAGTTTGGATGAGCTTCGCGTTCGCGTCCCTAGAGGTCGCGTTCACATAGGAGAGAGAGGAGGAACATCGCGTCCGCGATGCAGGTGCCGCGTTCGCGTAGCTTGGAAATGTTAGGCATCGCGTTCGCGTGAGGGGCGACGCGAACGTGTAGAAGAAAATCCAGACGGCTGGAAATTTGTGCTTCGCGAACGCGTGACTGGGTGTCGCGTTCGCGATGGGTGAATCGAGCTGAGCATCGCATTCGCGTGAGGGACATCGCGAACGCGTTGAACAAAAGTCCCAGGCAGTGAATTTATAACCAGAACATTTCACATACGAGTTTTACTCTTAGAAACCCCATTGTTGAGCTCTCGAGTGAGAAAGTGACGGGAATTGCTGGGAGATCATCGGGATATTGTCGGAGGTAAGTTTTGTGGTTTAATTACGTGCTTTTATCATGAAATCATGGATTATTTCTCTGAAAATGGAAGATTAAAAGTGGGTTTTAGCCCTAGGCCTAAAATTGTAGAAAAATACTGATTTGAGTGGGCAAATGAAATCCAAAATTGGTAAATTTTATATGACTAGACTCGTATTGAGACGAGGGTTTTGAATATGTAACTTTTGTAATTTTTCGAGAAGCGCACCAAAAGTCGGGTTTTGACAACTTTGTGGGTTTTGATGCAATTTGGGTTATTTCGAATGGGTTACGTGAATTTGGCATATATTGATGTATTATCCTTGATTTTGAGCAGATTTGGCATCCGAGGAGATTGATTTACGAGGCAAGCGCAAGGCGGACTGAGGCTTCTACCGTTTCGAGGTGAGTGGTGATAGTAAATAATGTACTGAGGCTTTGAAATCCCGTACTAGCACTTCACAGTGCTATGTTGAGATGAAACACGTGTCTTGTGACGGGCGTGGTGACATTGTGATTGGGGACATGGACTTGGTCCTTCCCGGCTAATAGTATACTATGTATTATGATTGATAATGAGATTATAACTGTATAATTGGGCTGGTAGCCATGTTTGGGGCCTTGTGCTGATCTGTAGAGCATTAGGGAACCTGTAGAGCTAGGTGACCCTTATATCGTGTTGGAAACTTTCACTCAGCCGTAAAACTAGCTGCATAGCCTATTAAGAGCCAGTACTAGATATGTACTGTGAGAGATAGATTACTTAGGATGGAAATTCCCTGATTTAGCTGAGTGGGCCGAAAGGCCAATCCTATACTAATTGGGACAGGGTCGAGGACCCGTTTTGAGGTATTATATATATATATATATATATATATATATATATATATATATATATATATATATATATATATATATATGGATCGGGCTGCATGCCGCAGCAGTATACTGTACGGACCGGGCTGCATGCCGCAACAGTACAGGTAAATTATCGGGCTGCACGCCGCAGCAGTATATATATTGGATCGGGCTGCACGCCACAGCGGTATATATGTCGGATCGGACTGCACGCCGCAGTATTATTGCGCTTGGGCTGTAGGAGCCCCTCCGGAGTCTGTATACACCCCTAGTGAGCGCCATCAACGTTAAATGGATCGGGCTGCACGCCGCAGCAGTATATATATATTGGATCGGGCTGCATGCCGTAGCAGTATATATATATGGATCGGGCTGCACGCCGCAGCAGTATATATATTGGAGCGGGCTCGTCCCGTGGAGGAAGCAACTTGGGAGACCGAGCAGGAGATGCGGAGCAGATACCAACACTTGTTTGATGCTCTAGGTATGTTTCTTAACCCGCTCGCGGACGAGCGTTTGTTTAAGTTGGGGAGAATGTAATGACCCGGCCTGTCGTTACGGGAATTACCACCCCGTTACCTTGCATTTACATATCTTATGCTTTTATATCGGTATTAGAGTATATCGGGTGAGTTAGGAGTGATTCGGGTTGAGAATGAAGCAAATAGCATGTTTGAAGAAAGCTTGAATACTGGGAAGTCAACCTAGAGTTGACTATTGAGTTAGAGTGCTCGGAACCGGATTCCGATGATTCGACTAGTTTAGGGGGATCATTTATGAATTAGAAGAGCAATCAAAATTGAATTCGGAGGTTCGGTGCAGTTTTACGCTTGAATTGGCGAAGGTTGAATTTTGGCGAAAACCGGATGGTAGGTGATATTTTGATCCGGAGCTTCGTTATGCAATTTTGGATATGTCTGCAAATTTTTAGGTCATTCGGACATCGTTTGATCGGGTGTTGGATTGAATGTTAGTTTCGGAAGTTTTGAAGAAACTTAGGATTGAATTCGTGTGTAAATGGTGATTTTGATGTTTAGGATGGTGTTTTTATGATTGGAACAAGTCCGTATCATGTTTTGGAGTATGTTTGTAGTTTTCGTTGGGGTCCCGGGGGCCTCGGGATGATTTTGGACCATCAACCGGGCATTTTGAACTTGGTAAAATCTGCAGAAAATTGCAGGTTACTGCCCAGGCATTTAAGCCTTCGCGTTCGTGTGGCATGGGCCGCGTTCGCGAAGGCCAGGCGGATCAAAGAATCGCATTCACCAGCAGGGGTGTCACGTTCGTGTAGGCCAGGAGTCTTGAGCTTCGCAATCGCGTTCCAGGGGTCGTGTTCACGTAGGTACGTGAGGGTGAAGCTTCGCGTTCGCGTGAGGGGTATCGCGAACGCGTAGAAGGAAAATAGGCGGTTGGGAATTTTGTTCGTCGCGAACGCGTGGTAGAGTTCGCGATTGCGTAGGGTAAGCCATAGTTGAGCATCGCGAACGCGTGGGAGGCGTCGCGTTCGCGAAGAGCAAAAGGAAGCTGGGCATCGCGAACGCATGGGAGCTCACGCGAACGCGTAGAACAAATGGGTCTGGCAGTGAAATTATATTGCAGAACAGAGGGCTCACGGGTTCATTCACCCAAAACATAAATTTGAGCCCTAGATAGAAGAAAACATGAGGAAAACACTGAGAAATCATCGGGTATTCATCGGAGGTAATATTCTTTACTCAAAAACATTATTTTATGGTAGAATTAACATTAATCTTCATGAATTTGGGTAGAAATTTTGAAGAATTGTGGCCTAGGTATTGAAAACGGGATTTTGAGTTTTGAAAGGCCATTTGAACTCCGATTTCGATAAATTTTAAATGCACGGACTCTTGGCGAGATAAGGATCGCGTTGGTACAAATTTTGAAATTTTCCGAGCAGTGGGCCCGGGGTCGGGTTTTACCAACTTAGTGTATTTATGCGAATTTCATGTAAATTGAACTGGGTTATGATTCTTTGACCTGTATTTGATATAATTATTGTGGTTTGACTAGATTCTACGCACGAGGGAGCGAATTTCAAAGGAAAAGGCACCGCGGACGAGTCTACGACCGGCTAAAGGTGAGTAGTTTGTGTATATGGTAGCCTTAGGGTTCGAAACCCCGGCTTAGCACATTGTGACGCTAGTAGGGCATGACTCGCACACCGTGGCAGGTACGGGATTGATTGTGACTGGGGATTGAGACTTGGTCCATCTCGGATGTGAATAATATGCTATTAGTGTTGGAAATACATAGTATTTGATATATTTATGGGCGGTAAGCCTTGTTTGGGGCCTTGTGCCGACCTGTAGCTACCTTAGAGGATAATATTTATGTGATAGCTATATTTGCTTAATCACTGATCTCAATCCTGGAAATTGAAATCACATTATTGATATGCTAAGTCACCGGCTTTTACAAATTTAATAAAGTTAAAGTATTTTTCATAAATTATGAACTGGAAACTGGAATTAAGAAAAATGAACTGTTTTGTGACTTATCTGATTATTGTGGACTGAGGATGGATCGGGCTGCACGCCGCAGTGGTTATTATGATATGAGGATCAGGCTGCATGCCGTAGTGGTATTTGCGCTTGGGCTATAGGAGCCCCTACGGAGTCTGTACACACCCCCGGTGAGCGCCGTCGACGTTAAATGGATCGGGCTATACGCCGTAGCGGTTATGTGCATTGCATTGCATCTGTATTTGTTGAATTATTCTGTGGTAGATGTATTGTACTGTTGATGCTAGTTCGTAGGAGATTCGGACTGTAGTGTAGCTTCATATTGTGGTATGTTGTGGATTTCCTACTCTCAGCTGCTTTTATATATTTATTACTCACTAAGTACTTAGTACTCACCCCTACTCCCTGCAACTTTTGTGTGCAGACTCAGGTACTAAGGAGCAGTAGACAGGCATTTCCAGTGGTTTTAGAGTCATACCGAGTTGCTGAGGTAGCTGCCGACGTTCGCAGAACCTAGCTACTCCTCCTCTTTCCAGTGGTTATTTTGTATCCAGACTTGAGTATTTTCTATACAGTATTCTCTATTCCTGTTGGGTTTTGTTAGAGGCTCTAGACTTGTGACTCCGGATCTATGGGAGTGTCAGTTGTTTCCGTACTTCTCAGTACTTTATTCATTATTATTATTATTGGAGTTCTTTAACTCATATATTCTTCTTGGGATGTCCATTTGGGACCGATAATCAATGTGATAAGTAGTTGTTGGTCTGGCTGGCCTAGCTTAATTGTTGGGCTCTATCACGACCGGATTTGGGTCGTGACAAGTTGGTATCAGAGCCTAGGTTACTAGGACTCGCGAGTCATAAGCCGGTTTAGTAGGCTTTCGCGGATCGGTACGTAGACGTCCGTATCTATTCTCGGAGGGCTACAGAAACTTTAGGAAAAACCTCATTTTCTTGGATTCATATCGTGCGGTTTGTGTTATCATGAAATTAAATTTTTCCATATTCTATTCTCTCGCGGATGGCGAGAACACGTGCTAGCGGATGTGGCGGACGACCACCATTGGCACCCAGAGGCTGTGGTCGTGGTAGAGGTAGGGCAGCAGTACTAGCACCTGCTGACCCACCAGCTGACCAGACTCAGGGTCAGATTCCTGCACCAGTGGCCCAGGTTCAAGACCAGATTCCAGCTGCAGATGCTCCAGCAGCTCAGGTTCAGGCACCGGCAGTGCCCATTGTGATACCGGGTCTTCCGGAGACCTTGGCCCAGATCTGATCAGTATGCACAGGCTTGGCTCAGGTCGTTGCAGCCTCTACTGCAGTGTCTTCTTCACAGGCAGGGGGAGGGAATCAGACCCCCGTGGCTCATACACCCGAGCTGGTGATACAGGGTATTCAGGCGCCTGGGGCAGCTCCAGTTTAGCCAGTTGCGCCCGTTGCACCAGCTCCTACTTATGTCGTTCCAGTTATGCCCGACGATGAGCAGCATCGTTTGGAGAGGTTTGAGTGGCTACAGCCTCCAGCATTCAGTGGTGATGAGGGCGAGGACGCCCAGGGTTTTCTTGGCAGATGTCAGCGCATGCTTCGCACCGCGGGTATTCTAGAGTCCAGCGGTGTTTCATTCACCACATTTCGGTTCACAGGTGCAGCATTCCAGTGGTGGGAGGATTTTGAGAGGCATAGGCCCGCTGGGGTAGTGCCCCTCACTTGGCAGCAGTTCTCCACGGTATTTTTGGAGAAGTACGTGCCTCAGTCTCAAAGAGAGGAGCTGCAACGTCAGTTTGAGTGGCTGAAGCAGGGAGATATGACAGTTACTCGGTACGAGATGAGATTCACACAGCTGGTCCGTCATGCCATGTGGATGGTTCCTACGGACAGAGAGAGGATTCGAAGATTTATTGATGGCCTTATTTATCCCATCCGCATATTGATGACCGGGGAGAGAGCTTCGGCAGTTACCTTTGAGGAGGTGGTTGATGCTGCCCGTCACATTGAGACTGATCACCGTAGAGAGCGGGAGGAGAGAGAGGCTAAGAGGCCTCGTGGTACTGGCAGCTACAGTGGTGCTCGGTCTAGGGGCCAACCTCAGCATAGCAAGGGTCGTTCTTTCAGGTCTCATCAGTCTGGACGTGCAGAGTCCAGTGGAATTTCATCAGATCGTGGTCGTCAGGGCCATCAGGGTTATCAGGGTCAGCAGAGCCGTCAGCAGAGTCAGCTTGCATTGAGTGCTCTTCCAGCTTAGAGCTCTGCTCCTTCTTCCCCAGCACAGGGTTCATATGTAGCGAGGGGTCCTCAGCAGCCCCTTCTTCTATCTTCAGGCTGTTGTTTTGAGTGTCGTGACTTGGGCCATATCAAGAGAGAGTGACCTCAGTGTCTTCGTAGGCGGTCTCAACATAGGGATCAGCCCTCGTCTTCTACTCCTTTTTCTTCAGCGCCAGCACAGTTGGCTAGGACTGGTGGCCAGGTATCTATAGGTTGCCCTAGGGGTGAGGATCGTACTGGTGGAGGCCAGGCTCGTTTCTATGCTCTTCCGGATATGAAGGATGCTAGCGCTTTAGATGCGGTCATTTCATGTATTATCTCAGTCTGCCACAGGGATGCTTCTGTCTTATTTGATCCCGGATCCACCTATTTTTATGTTTCTACTTATTTTGCGCATCACTTGGGTATGACCTGTGGTATTCTTGCTTTGCCCGTACATGTGTCTACCCCGGTGGGGGATACTGTTATTGTGGATCAGGTATATCGATCATGTCTTATTACTATTAGGGGTCTGGAGACCCGAGTTGATGTATTACTACTGGGCATGGTAGATTTCGATATGATACTAGGCATGGATTGGCTATCTCCTTACCATGCGATTCTGAACTGTCATGCCAAGACAATCACGCTAGCTATTCCAAGTAATCCGAGGATCGAGTGGCGTGGCTTGACTGATTATGTGCCCGACATGGTGATTTCTTATATAAAGGCCCAACGAATGATTGGCAAGGGTTTTTTATCTTATTTGGCCTTCACTAGAGATGTTGAGGCTGAGACACCCAGTCTTGATTCGGTCCCCATTGTGAGGGAGTTTCTGGATGTATTTCCAGCAGACCTGCCGGGCATGCCGCCTGACAGGGAGATTGACTTTGGTATTGACTTGGTGCCGGGTGCTCAGCCCATTTCTATTCCTCCCTATCGCATGGCACCAGCGGAGTTATAAAAATTGAAGCAACAGCTTCAGGAACTCTTAGATAAGGGTTTCATTCATTCGAGTGTGTCACCCTAGGGTGTACCGGTGTTGTTTGTGAGGAAGAAAGATGGCACAATGAGAATGTGCATTGATTACAGGCAGCTAAACAAGGTAATAGTGAAGATTAAGTACCCATTGCCTCGTATTGAGGACCTATTTGATCAGCTCTAGGGAGCTAGTGTATTTTCTAAGATTGATCTTCGATCGGGCAATAATCAATTAAAGATCAGGGACTCAGATATTATGAAGACAGCATTTAGGACGCGATATAGGCACTACGAGTTCCTAGTGATGTCTTTCGGGCTGACTAATGCCCCAGCTGCATTCATGCACTTGATGAATAACGTATTTCGGCCGTACCTTGATTCATTTGTAATTGTGTTTATTGATGATATTCTGGTGTATTCACGCAGCCAGGAGGAGCATGCACAACACTTGAGGGTGGTACTACAGAGGTTGAGAGAAGAGAAGCTTTATGCAAAATTCACTAAGTGTGAATTCTGGCTTGATACTGTGACTTTTCTGGGACATGTAGTGTCCAGTGATCGTATTCGGGTTGATCCACAGAAGGTCGAGGCAGTGCAGAATTGGCCTAGAACTTCATCAGCTACCGAGATTCGGAGTTTTCTCGGGTTGGCAAGCTATCATCGCCGGTTTGTTTAGGGTTTCTCATCTATTGCTTCACCGTTGACTAAGTTGACACAGAAGAATGCTCCATTTGTGTGGTCTGATGAATGTGAGAAGAGCTTCTAGAAGCTCAAGGAGGCTTTGACCACAGCTCCAGTACTTGTGTTGCGATCAGCCTCAGGGTCATATATGGTGTATTGTGATGCTTCTAGAGCTAGGCTCGTTGTGTCTTGATGTAGGAGGGTAGAGTTATTGCATATGCTTCTCGTCAGCTAAAGCCCCACGAGAAGAACTACCCTGTTCATGATTTAGAGTTAGCTGCTATTGTTTACGCCTTGAAGATTTGGAGGCATTACCTATATGGTGTATCTTGTGATGTATATACAGACCACCGCAGCCTTCAGCACTTGTTTAAGCAGAAAGATCTAAATTTGAGGCAGCGGGGATGGCTTGAATTGCTTAAAGACTATGATATTACTATTTTGTACCATCCCGGGAAAGCCAATGTAGTGGCTGATGCATTGAGCCGAAAGGCTATTAGTATGGGCAGTTTGGAGTATATTCCAGTTGAGGAGAGACCCCTTGCAGGTGATGTTCGGGCATTAGCTAATCAGATGGTGAGGCTGGATATTTCTGAGCCTAGTCGGGTGGTGGCTTGTGTAGTAGCTCGTTCTTCTTTATATGATCGTATCCGAGAGTGCCAGTATGATGATCCACACTTGCTTTTCCTTAAGGACAGAGTTCAGCATGATGATGCCAGAGATGTCACTATTGATAATGATGGTGTATTGCGGATGCAGGGTCGAATATGCGTGCCCAATGTTGACGGCCTTCGTGAGATGATATTGGAGGAGGCCCACAGCTCGCGGTATTCTTTTCATCCAGCAGCCGCGAAGATGTACCAGGATTTGAAGCAGCATTACTAGTGGAGAAAGATGAAGAAGGATATTGTGAGCTATGTGGCTCGGTGTCTAAATTATCAGCAGGTCAAGTATGAGCATCAAAGACCTGGTGGTGTATTCCGCGTATTGATATTTCTGAGTGGAAGTGGGAAAGGATTACTATGGACTTTGTTAGTGGACTCCCTCGAACGGCGAGGAAGTTTGATTCAGTTTGGGTGGTGGTGGATAGGTTGACCAAGTCAGCTCACTTCATCCCAGTGTGTACTACTTATTCCTCAGAGCGGTTGGCAGAGATATTCATCCGTGAGATAGTGAGATTGCATGGAGTTCCCATTTCTATTATATCGGACAGAGGTACCCAGTTCACTTCTCAGTTCTGGAGGACATTTCAGCGAGAGTTGGGTTCACAGGTAGAGCTGAGCACAGCATTTCATCCACAGACGGACGGGCAGTCTGAGCGTACTATGTAGATATTGGAGGACATGTTGCGTGCTTGTGTCATTGATTTCGGTGGTTCGTGGGCTGATTATTTTCCTCTTGCGGAGTTTGCTGATAATAATAGCTATCAGTCCAGCATTCAGATGGCACCGTATGAAGCTTTATATGGGAGGCGGTGTAGGTCTCCAGTCGGTTGGTTCGAGCCCGGCGAGGCTAGGTTGTTGGGGACAGAGTTAGTCCAAGATGCCTTAGACAAGGTGAAGGTGATTCAGGAGAGACTTCGCACAGCTCAGTCGCGTCAGAAGAGTTATGCGGACCGGAAGGTCCGAGATGTGTCCTATTCAGTGGGTGAAAAGGTGTTGCTGAAGGTTTCGCCTATGAAGGGCGTTATGAGGTTCGTAAAGAAAGGAAAGTTGAGCCCAAGGTTCATTGGACCTTTTGAGGTGCTTAGGAAAGTTGGGGAGGTGGCCTATATGCTTGCTTTGCCACCCAGTTTGTTGGGAGTGCACCCGGTGTTCCATGTATCCATGCTCTAAAAGTAAGTCGGAGACTCGTCTCATGTGTTAGACTTCAGCACGATACAACTAGATGAGGACTTGACTTATGATGTAGAGCCAGTAGCCATTTTGTGTCGACAGGTTCGTAAGCTGAGATCCAAGGACATAGCTTCAGTGAAAGTACAGTGGAGAGGTCGTCCTGTGGATGAAGCAACTTGGGAAACCGAGCAGGAGATGCGGAGCAGATATCCTCACTTGTTTGATGCTCCAGGTATGTTTCTTAACCCGCTCGCGGACGAGCGTTTGTTTAAGTTGGGGAGAATGTAACGACCCGGCCCGTCATTACGGGAATTACCACCCCGTTACCTTGCATTTACATATCTTATGCTTTTATATCAGTATTAGAGTATATCGGGTGAGTTAGGAGTGATTCGGGTTGGGAATGAAGCAAATAGCATGTTTGAAGAAAGCTTGAATATGGGAAGTCAACCTAGAGCTGACCATTGAGTTAGAGTGCTCGGAACCGGATTCCGATGATTCGACTAGTTTCGGGGGATCATTTATGACTTAGAAGAGCAATCGGAATTGAATTCGGAGGTCCGGTGTAGTTTTAGGCTTGAATTGGCGAAGGTTGAATTTTGGCGAAAACCGGATGGTAGTTGAGATTTTGATCCGGGGGTCGGAATGGAATTCCGACAATTTCTGTATCTTCGTTATGCGATTTTGGATATGTCTGCAAATTTTCAGGTCATTCAGACATCGTTTGATCGGGTTTTGGATTGAATGTTAGTTTCTGAAGTTTTGAAGAAACTTAGGCTTGAATTCGTGTGTAAATGGGGATTTTGATGTTTAGGATGGTGTTTTTGTGATTGGAACAAGTCCGTATCGTGTTTTGGAGTATGTTGGTGGTTTTTGTTGGGGTCCCGGGGGCCTCGGCATGATTTCGGACCATCAACCGGGCATTTTGAACCTGGCAAAATCTGTAGAAAATTGCAGGTTACTGCCCAGGCATTTAAGCCTTCGCGTTCACGTGGCATGGGCCGCGTTCGCGAAGGCCAGGCAGATCAAAGCATCGCGTTCGCGAGTAGGGGTGTCGCGTTCATGTAGGCCAGGAGTCTTGAGCTTCGCGATCGTGTTCCAGGGGTCACATTCGCGTAGGTGCGTGAGGGTGAAGCTTCGCGTTCGCGTGAGGGGTATCGCGAACGCGTAGAAGGAAAATAGGATGCTGGGAATTTTTTTCGTCGCGAACGCGTGGTAAAGTTCGCATTCGCGTAGGGTAAGCTAGAGTTGAGCATCGCGAACGCAAGGGAGGCGTCACGTTCGCGAAGAGTAAAAGGAAGCTAAGCATCGCGAACGCGTGGGAGCACACGCGAACGCGTAGAACAAACGGGTCTGGCAGTGACAATAAATTGCAGAGCAAAGGGCTCACGGGTTCATTCACCCAAAACATAATTTTGAGCCCTAGAGAGAAGAAAACATCGAGGAAAACACTGAGAAATCATCGGGTATTCATCGGAGGTAAGATTCTTGACTCAAAAACATAATTTTATGGTAGAATTAACATCAATCTTCATGAATTTGGGTAGAAATTTTGAAGAATTGTGGCCTAGGTATTGAAAACGGGATTTTGAGTTTTGAAAGGCCATTTGAACTCCGATTTCGATAAATTTTATATTCACGGACTCGTGGCGAGACGAGGATCGCATTGGTACTAATTTCGGAATTTTCCGAGAAGTGGGCCCGGGGTCGGGTTTTACCAACTTAGTGTATTTATGCGAATTTCATGTAAATTGAAATGGGTTATGATTCTTTGACCCGTATTTGATATAATTATTGTGGTTTCACTAGATTCTATGCACGAGGGAGCGAATTTCAAAGGAAAAGGCATCGCGGACGAGTCTACGACCGGCTAGAGGTGAGTAGTTTTTGTATATAGTAGCCTGAGGGTTCGAAACCCCGGCTTAGCACATTGTGATGCTAGTAGGGCGTGGCTCGCACACCGTGGCAGGTGCGGGATTGATTGTGACTGAGGATTGAGACTTGGTCCATCCCGGATGTGAATAATATGCTATTAGTGTTGGAAATACAATGTATTTGATATATTTGTGTGCGGTAAGCCTTGTTTGGGGCCTTGTTCCTGGAAATTGAAATCACATTATTGATATGCTAAGTCACCGGCTTTTTCAAATTTAATAAAGTTAAAGTATTTTTCATAAATTATGAACTGGAAACTAGAATTAAGAAAAATGAACTGTTTTGTGACTTATCTGATTATTATGGACTGAGGATGGATCGGGCTGCAAGCCGCAGCGGTTATTATGATATAAGGATCGGGCTGCACGCCGCAGTGATATTTGCGCTTGGACTGTAGGAGCCCCTCCGGAAACTGTACACACCCCCAGTGAGCGCCGTCGATGTTAAATGGATTGGGCTACACGCCGTAGCGGTTATGTGCATTGCATTGCATCCGTATTTGTTGAATTATTCTGTGGTAGCTGTATTGTACTATTGATGCTAGTTCGTAGGAGATTCGAACTGTAGTGTAGCTTCATATTGTGGTATGTTGTGGATTTCCTACTTTCAGTTGCTTTTATATATTTATTACTCACTGAGTACTTAGTACTCACCCCTACTCCCAGTACCTTTTGTGTGCAGACTCAGGTACTCAGGAGCAGGAGACAGGCATTTCCAGTGGTTTCAGAGTCATACCAAGTTGCTGAGGTAGCTGCCGACGTTCGCAGAACCTAGCTACTCCTCCTCTTTCCAGTTGTTATTTTGATTCCAAACTTGAGTATTTTATATACAGTATTCTCTATTCCTGTTGGGTTTTGTTAGAGGCTCTAGACTTGTGACTCCGGATCTATGGGAGTGTCAGTTGTTTTCGTACTTCTCAGTACTTTATTCATTATTATTATTATTGGTGTTATTTAACTCATATATTCTTCTTGGGATGTCCATTTGGGATCGATATTCGATGTGATAAGTAGTTGTTGGTCTGGCTGGCCTAGCTTAATTGTTCGGCGCCATCAAGACCGGATTTGGGTCGTGACATTGAGATGGCTGTACACCACAGTGTTACGAGTGAGGATTTGGTCAGTGTGGGATCTTGTTGAGATAGATGTGGACTGGAGATCAGAGTACTCACTGTAGTGATGACTTACCTGTGGGGGTTTGCCTTAGAACTGTTTAGTGATAGTACAGGAGTTCTTATTTTCAGTTATTGTTTATTATTATTACTCACCGAGTTGAAATATACTCACCCCACTCCCCTGCACTTTTTGTGCAGATTCACAGGTGCCCTAGAGCAGTTGAGTTGTTGTTGTTGATCCTTATCTGCTTCTGCGGAGACTACGAGGTAGCTGTCGGCGTCTGCAGAACTTGTTTTCTGCTTCTTTACCCTTTTGTTGTTTTATCTGGCTTAGACTTGTTTGTACTAAGATGTTTATTCTGTAGAGGCTCAGAATCGTGACACCACGATTCGGTTGGGACCATATTTTGCATGTTGCTACTATTGCGTTTATCATATTGACATGAACACTTGCTGTTTAAGTTTAACTGGATTAATTGGAATTAATAACTGGCTGGTTTAAGAGGTAATATGGTCGAGCTTGCCTAGAATTATGTTAGGCTCCATCACGACAGGGGTTTAGGTCGTGACAAGTTGGTATCAGAGCCTAGGTTAACAGGTCTCGCGAGTCATGAGCCGGTTGGTAGAGTCTCGTGGATCGGTACGGGGACGCCTATACTTATCCTCGGGAGGCTGCAAACCTTTTAAGAAAGTTTCAATTCTTGAAATTCTTATTGTGCGTACTTGATTCAGCTTGAGATGTAATTCTTGAAACTCTTTCTACACGTTTGCAAGTGCACTCGAGTGCTTAGTGATAAATTTGCCTTGATGGCTTATGATTCCCCAATCGAGGGACGAGATATAATCTCTGTGAGTTCATGTTGGGCAAGTCTGGAGGACTTAAGGCCGGATCATTGTCTATGGCTTGAGCACCGAGGTGCTAATTTTGCGAGCCGGTATTATGAAATTCATGCAATCAGTATTGATCTTAATTGTGAAAATGGCAGTTTGATAATGGGTGAGCTGCAAGGTATTCAATTCTTATTGTGATCTGTTACGTAGCCCTAGCTCTGGGCGTGGTGAGTATGTTCATGTTCCTTAGTGGGAAGGTAAAGTGCATTACGTGTGGTAGTATGAGTTCGGACGCAGGAAGACCAAATTGGTTGTGCTAGGTGTATCATGGTGAAAGGTATATGTGTTATGATTTGAGCAGGTGCAGCGCATGTTCATGTACTAATGTTGATGATATAATTCGTGTAGTATTGAGATTTATGTTGTTGAGATTCATTGTGATGTCTTGTCGAGTTGCGGATGTATTGTTAGGATGATTTTAGTGATTCGCTGGCAGGTAGATAGGCCCAATTTGCAAAGGAAACTCTGTCGAAATTTTTGGAAAAACTTGGGGCTTAAAAAATAATTTTTTCACATGGAGAATAGGCTTAAATGATGTGTGTATAAATGCAGGAGTTGCAAAAGAGTTAAGATGTGTGACGATTCGAATCTCCGCCGAAGCTTGTAAATGACTTGAGTTTAATCTAACTAGAACATTGTGGCATCATTTGAGTAAGAATGACATAGGTGGCTAAAAGTTCTTTGATGTATGGCTCCGAGCCAAGTTGGGGAGGTTGTTATTGATTAACTGATTGCACTGTTGTGTGCTATATTGGTTATGTCTCTAAGTATGTTGGGAAAATTCTGATAAAGGTTATGGTGTTTCGTAGATGTGAAGAAATCCTAGGATGATTTGAACTGTTGTTGGTCAAGAATGTTCGGTGTATAGAAAAGAAAGATAGCTAAGTGCATATGTATGTAATCATGTTTTGCACTGTCAGAGTTCTAACAAGGCACGAGTGGTTCTGTTCAATAAGACAGCTGAATTATAATTGAATAAGGGTGAATGACGCTCGAGAATAGCCTTTCGGTGTTCAAGATTTTGCTTATAAAGGTCAGGTGTTTTAAGGTTGTGCATGTGGATAAAGATGGTGGTTTCATTAGAAGAGATCAACTTGTGTTATATTATGTGAATGATGGGATTCTAGGTATCTGTATTGGAAGGTAATGATAACGAATTCAAATCGCAGGAAGTTCTTCAAATAAATTGTTGTAGAAGGTGGTACACTGGGAAACATTTGAGAGAGTATTCAGCGGCCTGTGAGTCTTAGACCATGTGGTCTTGTGTATGAGTCTCGTGTGGTAACCCGAGTTGAGGTACGGTGATCCTTCGATAAAGGAGAATATTAAGTTAAAGATGATAATAAACCGGAACAGTATGAAAAGGACACGAGTAACTCCTGGTATGTCTTCGAAGTAATGAGTCTTGCATAAATGGTGCAACAAAGCTCTTGAGTGCTGGCAGTTGCATAGCTCGGTGTGGGTAAAAGGACTCAGTCCTGGCAGTTAAACTTATGTAATGAATGGGAAGAAGGAGTTGTGATATGTTTTATCATGGTTTGAAAATGAGTATGTTCCTATCGGTATGCGAAGCATGGAATGGGTAATGACTTTTATCATATATGGGATCATGAAGGACCTTGACTAGTTGAGTGCGTCGATGTTTGCGGCGTAGGAGAGGGATAGAAATTCTCCATGTATCTTGGTGCAGAATGTTATATGCGATGTGTTATGGAAAGATGATAATGGCATGTTCAGGGTTTTGAGATCAGTTCATATTATATGGGAAGTCATTAAAATCCCCAAGCAGCGTGGGCAGCTGTAGATAATCTGAGAATCAATCTTTCTGGTAATAAGGAAAATGGTACTGCTATTCTAGTGATTTGGCGGAGTATATGGTCAAAAAAGGCAAGGTAATGTAAATTGATGATGTCCAGTGGTATTGTGGTATCCTCTTGTTGGATTGACAGTGATGGTTGAGTTGTTGATGGCATAGGGATATTTCTGAATGGCTTATGAATAGAGGCTTGATATGTGTGATTATGTATTCGTACGGTGGAATGTGGAATTAGGCATAGTGATTCATGTGTTATATATGTGTTAGAGACTAGAATTTCTCATAATCGGCCTACGCAATGGTGGTATATCGTGTGTGTCGGCACCGTTTAGCGGTTATTGGAAATTGGAAGCCCTACTGGCTATTTTGTTGCTTGATATGATGAATTTGAATAATGATACATGAATGCAGATTGGTTGTCATAAGCCAGGTTGTCTAGACCAATGTGATATGGACTATGTCAGGAAAATGTCACAACTGTGTGGCAGAGTGCATCAGATCATGGTCCAGCATGGTAGATGTACCGTAGGGCCAGCAGACGGCTGGTAGGTATTGCTTTGTCAGTTGGGCCTTCGTGGAGGATGTCAGTGTAGAGGTATCTACCATTGATTAAGTTCTGGTACTGAGGAACTTTGTCTGATGCATTTCATGTGGCCGAGCTTGAGGCTATGTATATGTTTGTTGCAATGAGCGACTTGGCTCGATGTGCATTCCCTTTTCTAGATGCATTCGTGGATCGGGTGGCACGCCGCCACAAGTATAGCATTTGGATCGGGTGGCATGCCGCCACATGTATGGTATCAGGATCGGGTGGCACGCCACCACAGGTATGGTATCTGTATCAGGTGGCACACCGCCACGGGTATGTTATTAGAACGGGTTGCGCGCCGCAACAGTGTGATATGGAAAATATAGCTTCCTATATGTTACTTTGTATACAATACTTCCTAGCTTCTGAGGAATAGTCCGTATTGGGTATCGCTCGGGGAATAGCACATCGGTTGTGTCCTTTCAGGATTTGATAGCGTATATCAATTGTATCACCGTAGGTGTGATTGATTTCTTGAGTTCAGACCTAGATATGTGCGTGGCTGACCATTTTGAGCATGGTGACTTGAGGTGCTCCATGAGTAATAGTGTTTGGATAGAATCATGAGTTGTGGCAAGGCCACGTGATCTTATGACCTTTCGAGGAGGATTCAGGTACCCTAATTCTATGATGTGAGACGAGGTCTCAGTTATGTGTTGTGATGGTATTGAGGAATTTGAGTTATAGCTCTTTTGTGTGAGTCGGTTGTCATGATTCGAGTGTGTTCAGATCGTTCTTATTGGAGCATGTGTTATGCTCGTTGTGGCATAGGCTGATGCTGAGGTGTCATGTCACCAGTGTGGTGTGTTATGATCGAAATGATTGTTGTAGTCATTAATGAGTACGAGCATATTTGATCTTAGCTTGTTAAAAAGGTAATATCGAGGTTTGGCTCCGAAACCTATTGTGGTATCAGTTTTAAAAAGGAAATGGATTCACGAATGGTTGACCCGAGAGATGGGTTCGGTATATCGCGTACTTCAGTTGCCGTGGGCAGGATATGAAGGTGTTGGAATAAGACTCTATCTAATGAGAAAGGTTCTTTCTGCTAGTATTTGGTTATTGTGGCCAGTTGTCGTGATTAGAGACTATCGTATCGAGTGATTTGGTTGTTTGATACATCATGTGATCTCACCCGGAGTGGCGAGTTGGCTATTATAGTTGGATCGTGTGTACCCTGAGTATAGATGTGGGATTCAGATTTGGTATATGATTTCGGAAAGTGCAATGTGGTTTATGGTTCAGATAGACTGTGGAAATTCAGCTATACTATGTTATCGGACTTATGAACGATAGGGTGAAGTGGTATCACCCCGAGTATATGCTTAGTGAGGTCATTTAGCTACTGTGTTGAATCTACTACAACTCTTGGTCCGCTCGAGGACGAGCGTTTGCTTAAGTTGGGGAGAATGTGATGACCCGGCCCGTCATCATGTGAGTTATCACCCCGTTATCCCCGTTATATGCTTATAAATGTTTCAATATGCATGTTTGGCAAGTTTGAATCAATTCGGATTGAGTTTAGTTGGAAATGAGACAAAAAGTCTCTTAGAAGATGGAATAGTTGAGAAAAGTCAGCGGGATGTTGACTTGTGTGTTAGAGAGCTCGGAATCGAATTATGATGATTCGGTCAGCTCCGGGAGGTCATTCATGAGCTAGGAGAGCGATCGAAAGTGAATTTGGAGGTCCGGTGTAGAAATAGGCTTGAATTGGCCAAGGTTGAATTTTGGCGAAAACTGAACGGTAGGTGAGATTTTAATCCGGGGGTCGGAATGGAATTCCGACAATTCCATTAGCTTCGTCATGTGATTTTGGATAATTTTGCAAATTTTCAGGTCATTCGGACGTCGTTCGGTCGGGTTTTTGATTGAATGTTGGTTTCGGAAGTTTTGAAGAAACTTAGGCTTGAACCCGTGTGCAATTGGTTATTTTGATGTTTAGGATGGTGTTTTTATAATTGGAACAAGTTCGTATCGTGTTTTGGAGTATGTTAGTGGTTTTCGTTGGGGTCTCAGGGGCCTCGGAGTGAATCCGGACCATCATCCGGCATTTTTGGAACTTGGAAATCTGCAGAAAAATTGCAGAAACTGTGCAGGACTGTAAGCCTTCGCGTTCGCGAGGCTAAGGCTGCGTTCGCGTAGGCAAAGTTTGGATGAGCTTTGCGTTTGCGTCCCTGGAGGTTGCGTTCGCGTAGGAGAGAGAGGAGGAGCATTGCGTCTGCGATGCAGGTGCCGCGTTCGCGTAGCTGGGAAATGTTAGGCATCGCATTCGCGTGAGGGGTGATGCGAACGCGTAGAAGAAAATTCGGGCGGCTGGAAATTTGTGCTTCGCGAACGCGTGACTGGGCGTCGCATTTGCGATGGGTGAATCGACCAGAGCATCGCGTTCGCGTGAGGGACATCGCGAACGCGATGAACAAAAGTCCCAGGCAGTGAATTTAAAACCAGAACATTTCACATACAGGTTTTACTCTTTGAAAACCCCATTGTTGAGCTCTAGAGTGAGAAAGTTACGGGAATTGCTGGGAGATCATCGGGATATTGTCGGAGATATGTTTTGTGGTATAATTACGTGCTTTTGTCATGAAATCGTGGATTATTTCTCTGAAAATGGAAAATTAACGGTGGGTTTTAGCCCTATGCCTAAAATTGTAGAAAAACACTGATTTGAGTGGGAAAATGGAGTCCGAATTTGTTCAATTTTATATGCCTAGACTCGTATTGAGACGAGGGTTCCGAATATGTAACTTTTGTAATTTTTCGAGAAGCACACCAAAAGTCGGGTTTTGACAACTTTGTGGGTTTTGATGCAATTTGGGTTATTTCGAATGGGTTGCGTGAATTTGGCATATATTGATGTATTATCATTGATTTTGAGCAGATTTGGCATTCGAGGTGATTGATTTGTGAGGCAAGCGCAAGGCGGGCTGAGGCTTCTACCGGTTCGAGGTGAGTGGTGATAGTAAATAATGTACTGAGGCTTTGAAACCCTGTACTAGCACTTCACAGTACTATGTTGAGATGAAACATGTGTCTTGTGACGGGCGTGGTGACATTGTGATTGGGGACATGGACTAGGTCCTTCCCGGCTAATAGTATACTGTGTATTATGACTGATAATGAGATTATAACTGTATAATTGGGCTGGTAACCATGTTTGTGGCCTTATGCCGATCTGTAGAGCATTAGGGAACCTATAGAGCTAGATGACACCTTATATCGTGTTGGAAACATTCACTCAGCCGTAAAACTAGCTGAATAGCCTATTAAGAGCCAGTACTAGATGTGTATTGTGAGAGATAGATTACTTAGGGAGGAAATTCCCTGATTTAGCTGAGTGGGCCTGAAAGGCCAATCCTATACTAAGCGGGACAGGGTCGAGGAACCGTTTTGAGGTATTATATATATATATATATATATATATATATATATATATATATATATTGGATCGGGCTGCACGCCACAACAGTATATATATTGGATCGGGCTGCACGCCGCGCGCAATATATATATATATATATATATATATATATATATTGGATTGGGATGCACGTTGCAGCTGTATATATATATATATTGGATCGGGCGGCACGCCACAGCAGTATATATATTGGATCGGGCTGCACGCCGCAGCGGTATATATGTTGGATCGGACTGCACACCGTAGTATTATTGCGCTTGGGCTGTAGGACCCCCTCCGGAGTCTGTATACACCCTCAGTGAGCGCCGTCGACGTTAAATGGATCGGGCTGCACGCCGCAGCAGTGTATATATATATTGGATCAGGCTGCATGCCGCAGTAGTATATATATATGGATCGGGCTGCATGTCGCAGCAGTATATATATTGGAGCGGGCTGCGCGCCGCAACGGTATATGTATACATACTTAAATACTTATACATTATAGACATAGGTATATATATACATCTTCATACATTGAGATGGATGTACACCACAATGGTACGAGTGAGGATTTGGTCAGTGCGGGATCTTATTGAGATAGATGTGGAGTGGAGATCAGAGTACCCATAGTAGTGATGACTTACCTGTGGGGGGGAGGGTTGCCTTTGAACTGTTTAGTGACAGTACATAAGTTCTTTCTTTCAGTTATTGTTTATTATTATTACTCACTGAGTTGAAATATACTTACCCCACTCCCCTGCACTTTTTGTGCAGATTCACAGGTGCCCGAGGGCAATTGAGTTATAGCTGCTGATCCTTATCTGCTTCTGCGGAGACTACGAGGTAGCTGCCGGCGTCCGCAGAACCTGTTTTCTCCTTCTTTACCCTTTTGTTGTTTTCATCTGGCTTAGACTTGTTTGTACTAGGATGTTTATTCTGTAGAGGATCAAACTCGTGACACCACGATTCGGTTGGGACCGTATTATGCATGTTGCTACTATTGCGTTTATCATATTGACATGAACACTTGCTGTTTACGTTTAACTTGATTAATTAGAATTAATAACTGGCTGGTTTAAGAGGTAATATGGTCGGGCTTGCCTAGCGTTGTGTTGGGCGCCATCACTACCGGGGTTTAGGTCGTAACAGAGCCTAAATGTCCAAGCCTAGTAACATAAAATGATGAGGCCTGGACTTATATTCTGAAACTATAATATAATTAAAATGATTAGGGAAAATCCAATAGAAGGAAAATATAGTTATTTACTAGGATTGGACTATAAAATTGAGTGGGACGAGCCTCGCATGAAAACGAAATAGCGGGGCCCCCATATAAACGAATAACAATATGATAGACTCGGGAAGGTCGTTAGCGAATTCCATGACCTTTCCAAAAGAATAACAAGCCGTTAGACGATATAGGCGCGATTCTAAAATATACTTTCCCAAATACGAGTGCACATCTAATGTGACTCAAATCATAAATCTAGGCGAAGCCGAAACGTGTTAAAAGTCACAGGCGTACTGGTTGCGGTGTGACTTGAAATACGTTTTCACCACGTCGCAATTCATAAAATATTTAAAGTGATACATGTACACATTGTTTAAAAGCATATAGTGGAATTAATTAAAATCAAGAATGGCGGGTAAGCTACCGTGCTAAAACCACGGAATCCGGGCGTGCCTAACACCTTCTCCCGGGTTAATAGATTCCTTATCTAGATTTCTTGTTGCACAGACTGTTAAATAGAGTCAACTTCCTCGGATTCGGGATTAACCGGTGACTTGGGACACCATTATTTTCCCAAGTGGAGACTTTAAAATATTTAATAAAATCCCGAACCGATTGTCCTTTAATTAGAAAAACTCCTTCCTCGTTGTTATTATATCCTTTCCCGGGGTATTTATAATTATCGAGGTATACCTTATTCTCCTATTCGGGGAAATCAAAAAAGGTAGTAAAAAGGGAGGTGTGACAAACCCTACTCCGGCGAGCACCCAAAAACAACCCCCATCCCAAAATCACTAAACCAAGCCCCAGACCACCCCTTCCCTACCCAATACTCAAAAGATGCCTCATTGGAGAAGGTCAACAGTCAGAAGATGGACTGTCTCCAAAATTTTGGAGATCTGTAAATAAAGAAAGCAAAAAGAATAAATAAAGAGGAAAGAAAGAAAAGAGAAGGGAAAAGAAAGCCCTGAAAAAAGCTAAGTTTTGCTATCCTTGTTCCTGTTTTTTTTGTCTGTCTGATTTTGAAAATGTTCTTTTTTATATGTTCTTCATATTCTTGTGAGCCTATCTCTTCTGCATGCTTAAGATCTACCTCTGTTCCGTTACACATTCCTAAATCTGTTAAGTGTTCTTAGGTTTACTAATGCGTATTACGTATGAATCATGGTTAAATAGGCTTGTTTATGTGTTTGTTCATCATGCTCTGTCTAAAATTAAGCTTTGATTAATTGGGATTCAACCATTATCAAATTTTCCCTCTGAGTTCTAATTGATTGAAAATTGATTTGTGATTAAGGCTATATGTGCAAAATAACATGAACAGGCTATATTTGTAATCTGATTCATTTGTGAGTCCATTCTGAATCTTTGATGCTTTTGTGATTTGGGTCATAGATATAAAGATTTTGTGGTTAGTTCTGAAAGCTAAAATATGTAGCTATTTCTGAACGAGTAAAGTTTGGTCATTAAAACTGGTTATCTCTGTTATGAGTTGGTTATGCTGATTAGTTCTGAAAGCTTATATTTGTTGGTTAATTAGTTGCCTTGCGTTAATAAAGGGTTATATGTTATAGTGATTGGGGCTGTTAAATGTGGTCTAATTTGAAAAGGGGTTTGGGGCTAAATCTGGCTAAGTCTTAAATTAGTCATAGAAAGTAGCTACTAGTTAAATAAATCTTAACCCTAGTCTGCCAAGACCTTAGTAGGTCGGGTAAAATGAGAAAAATAGTAAGGGTATAACAGGAAACAATAAATGGCATTATTGAAGATTTAATAGAACCTATAGGGTTAAAAATGACTTTAGAGCATAGTATTTCTGTGATTAACTACAAAATAAAGGATAAATTGGGCATAATAAAAAGGCAATCTTGAAATAAAACTTAGCAAGTGAGGGTAACCTAGTAAAATACCTCTAATAGAACACTAAAGAATTGCCTAGAACCTTCTAGCAAGGGCTCTAAGGCATGTCAATACACATTTAAGGAACTAATCTGTAAATAATTAAAAGAATAAGGGAGGGGATTGAAAATAACTTATTTGAATTTCCCCTCAATTCCACCCCAAAACCAGTCTATAAATAGGCCATTAGAGAGTTTAAACTATTTGAAAATAACTTATTTAAACTGCTTTATTATTTAGTCTCATTTAACAATGATTTATTTATAGTATAATTTAGAGTTTAGTAGTTGCAAAATAATTCAAGCCAATCCAATTGGTATTCCGACATTGCTTTCCTTTAGTTAACATTAAGCAACAAATAAGTTTACAACTAGCATATTTGAAATATTAGTGTAAGTATCAGATTCTTGTTCTTAGAGTGCTTAACTAGTGATTAGAATTCGTAATTATTAGTGATTGGCATGTAATCTGGAGTTTATTTTTTATGAAATAATATGAATCTTATTGGTTTATTCTGTTATTTGAAGAATGTCTGTTTAAATTTTATGTTGAATTACAATCCTGCTTTACATTTCATTCATTATCTCTGGGCCTGGACATGAATACCGGCCCAGATTCGACTAAAGTCACCATTGGGTCTGCGTGTGGAGATATTTGTATATTCTAGGCTTTGGAGGACCGTTTAATGAATTTCACGGTCTTTCCTAAAGATAATAAGGCGTAGACATTATAGGCATGACTAAAATATACATCCTTACTACGAGTGCACATTTAAGTGACTCAAAACTCAAATCTCAGCGAAGCTGAAACGCACTAAAGTCACAGGTGTACTGGTTGCGGTGTGACTCGAAATGCGTTTTTGCGACGTTGCAATTCATTAAAATAACAAAATGAGACATTTACATTTGTAAAAGCATATAAAGAAATCAAATAGGTCAAAAACAATCGTTGAGCGACCGTGCTAAAACCACAGAATTTGGGAATGCCTAACACCTTCTCTCGGGTTAACAGAATTCCTTATCCGGATTTCTAGTTTCACGGATTGTTAAAACATATTCATATTTACTCGGATTCGGGATTAAACCGGTGACTTGGGACACCATTATTTTCCCAAGTGGCGACTCTGAAATCTAAATAAATCCCGTTCCGATTGTCCTTAAAGTGGAAAAACTCCTTCCCTGTTGTTATTATATATCTCTTCTTGGGGTGTAGTAGTAAATAATGGGGTATACTTTGTCTTCGGAAAAGTAGTACATAGGGAGGTGTGACAGCTCTGGCAACTCTGCTGGGGATAAGTTACCCAGAACTTCGGTTCAGGATTTAAGAATTTGAGCTCGATCAAATAGTTGTTTTTGATATTATTTGATTTCATTATATGCTTTGATTAACGTGCTACATATTTACCGCTTTGATATTATGTGAACTATATATAAAAATTGTGCTGAAAACCCTTCTCTTCTTACCTCCAGGGATATGCTTACTGGTTGAGGATGGATAAGTTACAAAGCTGGATGACCCCGTGGGTCCCCGGTACGTAGCCCCCTCCTCGATCCGAGTTGTCCACTCGTGTACACACTCTAGTACTATGAAAACATCAGGATATTAAGACTAGATTTAGGATGATTATTTGTATCATATCTGACTTAGGGGACTCAACATAGGGGTTGGGTTCGTCTAGGACAGGTGACCCGGGAATCAAAGACCGAGCATATTATATGTTGCATTTATTTGTCTTGGATTATTATGCGGATCGACTAAATTCCTGAAAATAAAAATAGAGGAACTTTTAGAATAGAAAATATTGAAATATTGACGAAACATTGCCGAAAGGTTGAAAAGAGAGTTTGAAAATCGAACAAATTTTGTCGAAATAATTGTTCACAAAATAATTTGACAAGAACTACGCAGGTTTGATTCTCACCACTAGGTGAGATACATAGGCAACTCTTGACGGGTCCAACCACCCCTTTTTTAAAAAAAATATAAAAAAATGTCAAATTTTAGTTTTCAATAAATCAAAGTAATGCTATTTTTTAAAATAGCCGAATGTTCTTAAAGGACGCCGGAAGGCTGTTTTTGCAAAAATGGCTGCTTGGAAGTCATTTCGTTTCCTTTTTAAATAGTATCCTTGAAATTTTCAAATGAAATATGGAAAGGTTAATTTTTTCAAAATAATGAAAAATTGTCTTTGAAAAATATTTTCGCCTTTAATAAATGTGCAGGATGAGCACAATACAAAATGAACCCTTTGCATTAATGAACAAAATTCCTTTGGAATTGTGATTATGGTGGAACGATCTAGGCCACGAAGGACAGGGTTGGGTCAACAGATATTTGAAAGATCTTACTGGGTTGATGAACATAATACCTCAGGGTGAAATTATTCGGGCTCTCGTTGCTTGTTGGGATCCTGCACAGAATGTGCTCCACTTCTCAGACTTTGAGCTCGCTTCGACATTGGAAGAAATTGCTTATTACATCGGGAAAGTTGAGGTTCCCCTAAAAGACAAATATCCAGTGGCTCCGAGGGCTATTATAGTGCATAGATTCCTCGATTCCTTGAAGATTGCTAGAAATGTTCACAATAAAGACTTAATTAATGGGTTCGGTACTATGGGTTTTATATACCAGCAAATATGGCCACATTAGGGGATTTAATGATCCAACAAACAAACTCTACAGCAAAACAAACCAGGCTAAGTGGGAGGAACATAGGCATTTTGCCTTTATGGTAGGCCTTTTAGGATTGATCATATTCCCGAGGAAAGATGGAAATATTGACATTAGAGTTGCCGGAATTGCCTGTACTCTCCTTGTGCAAGACAATAGCACATTGGCACCGATGATAGTGGCTGATATCTTCCGTGCCCTCACATCCTGTAATGCAGGACATGACTTCTTCGAGGGATGCAATTTACTTCTCCAAATGTGGATGATAGAGCATTTGTGCCGCCACACTCAGTTCTCAAGCTACGGATCATCTGAAAAGACGTGTATTGAAGAATTTTATGTGAGGACAAATGAAGTTAAGTTGCCAGAAGGATCAAAAGGTTGGATCACATATTTGCGATCACTGACTTCTAGCCAAATAGATTGGGCATACGGATGGTTGCCTCTCAACGAAGTTATATACATGCTAGCAGAAGGGTCACATTTTCTGATAATGGGTCTTAAAAGAATCCAGCCTTATGAGCCATATCGGGTATTAAAGCAATTCGGAAGATATCAGGTCATACCAAAAGATGGGGACCTCAGCCTGCAAACAGTAGAAATCAGTCCTGATGGGCAATTCCTGGAAGCAAGAATTTGGCAAATCTAGAATGAATGCTAATGCCTGAGAATTGACACTTTTGGGGGAAACCGAGCTCGAGGTGAAGTATCACTAAGGTATGCCGCATGGTACCGCTGAGATGTTGAGCATGAGAGACCGATAAAGAGACCTCACATTCAAGAGTTGGCCGAGCAGTCTAAGGAACAAAAAGATTGGATGGCCAAGGAAAATGAATATCGAGCCACAATCAGCTTGTTGGAGAAACAATTCCAAGACCTCAAATTTGAAAGCAGCTTACAAGCAGCAGCCGATGAGGGTGAAAAGAAACAGCTGAGAAAAGAAAATGAAATCCTGAAGGCTCAGATTGCAAAGATGAAAACAACAACCGTAACCCAGTTCGACTTGCCCGAGATGAAAAGCTAATTGAAAATCTTCGGTGCAAAGTGAATGACTATAGCTTTGATCTAGATAAAGCTGAGAAGGAATTAGTCGGGGTTCAGAAACAATTGGCCAAGAATGTTGAAGAAAGAGTTCTAATGGTTCAACATTTAAAAGATGAACGTGATGTTGAGGTAGCCCGATTGAGGAAGAAGATCATTACAACCGAGGTAAAAAGTAGCAAACAAACCATAGAGTTTGAGGTAGAGAAAGAACATTGCTACATGGCCATGGATCGGTTAGAATTGGAGCTACAACAACTTCAAAAGAAGAACCAGCAAACCTTAGATGCTCGTGCCGAACAGATTGGTAGGTTGCTTCAAGAAAAAGGGGTCATCGGGGAAAGAATTGTCAACATTGCTCAGTACATCACAAGGAAATGCCAACTGTGCGAAGATATGTCTCAGTCAACATTCACATCAGCAGTAATGATCTTTGAAAAGAAAGTAATGACCAACCTGGACAAACTCCAAAGTGGATTAGCATATAGGCCCGCGGCAAGACCGAACGACGTCTCGCGAGCACTAGGAGCTTTAATGTATTCATAGGGCATGCATTTTTGTATTTGTATTTTCTTTCTGCATTTGTAGTATAACATTATTTGTAACCATTGTTTGAATATCAATGAAAATTCAAAAGAAATTGCCATTATTTTGCCTCTTATATATGCAAATTGCTTGGGCGATAGGCAAACGCATAGGAATGAAAAACAAAAATAATAAAAAGAAGAGAAAAAGAAAAGGAAAAGAAGAAAAAAATAAACAAAAGCAATAAAATGATGAAAAACAAAAGTGGAAAAGAAAGTTGGCGGTTCAAAGAAGAATAATGCCGGGATGATGCATAATTACTAGGCAAATGTTGTGGTTTTAGAACTTGTGATGTTTATCCCTTATGATCTAACTTTTAACAAGTTTTGTTGTTGATGAGTATCAGATCTACTGTTAGCAACTGGCATTCTGGCACATCACAACTACAATACACATTCTAAAGTCATGACCAAAGCGGTAACTCAGGAAATCGAGCCTACTATTGTGGATCCGGTACAAGAGGAAGAAGTTATGGACGTAACTAGTATGAAGGAAGAGATGTACAAATTGAAATAGCAAATGTCAGAGATGTACCAGGCTTGGCCGAGGGGTCAACCCTTACCTTCCTACCCAGCCAACCCTGCATACATTCCTCCTCCGAATCGAAACCCAGAACCACCCACTATGAACTCATCCTCCACATATCCAACTTACCCGCATTAGAATGCTACAACATCACAAGCACCGCCACCCTTTCCTAAACAAGCTCCACCACCACCACCTCAGGTCGCTCCAGTATACGTGGCACCGCCACCAGCTACTTTACACAAATCTTCCAGCGAACCTATGTTCCATGTCCAAGATACCCATTACTACCCGCCAGAACCCACTTTCAGGCAACATAATACTTACACCCCACTCATAGACATGACAGAGGAGGAGAAACCTGCTAGAAACCTTGAACAGGAAGAGATGGCCCGTAAAATGAAGAGTCTTGAGCAGTTGTTTCGTAATATGCAGGGGCTGGGAGGCCAAGTTAGTGTTGCATACAAAGACGTATGTTTGTTTCTTGAGGTACAGCTACCTGCCGAGTTTATGTTGCCCAAGTTTGACATGTATGATGGTCACGGAGATCCAGTGGCCCATCTGAGAGGTTACTGCAGTAAAATTCACGGAGTAGGAGGAAAGGATGAATTACTCATGGCTTATTTTAGTCAAAGCCTCAATGGCTCGGCATTGGAATGGTATACTCGACAAAATCATACCCGATGGTTCATTTGGGATGACTTAGCTCAATTATTTGCATGCATTTCCAATATAATCTGGAAATTATCCCTGATAGGTTATCATTGAGTAAGATGGAGAAGAAACCCGGAGAAAACTTTCGGGAATATGGATTCAGGTGGAGGGAACAGGCTGCACGTGTAGACTCACCAATGAAAGAAGGAGAAATGGTGGATTGTTTCTTACAAGCTTTGGAGCCGACATACTACGGCCATCTGGTGTCTGCAATTGGAAAGACCTTTAACGAGGTAGTAAAGATGGGAAGCTTTGTGTAAGAAGGGTTAAAGACGAATAAGATTATGAGCTACTCAGCCATCAAGGCTACAAACCAAGCAATACAGACGGGAACAAGAGGGTCGATTGGAAAGAAGAAAAAGGAAGAAGTGGCGGTTATTGAAGGTAGATCTTGGTCCCGGGGCCCTAACCCATATCATCATCAACCTCGACCATACCAACCATATCCACCAGCACCATATAATCCACCTCCACCATATTATCCTCCAACTGGTCTACAATTTTCTGTCCAACCTGCTCAACCTTACCCACCACCTCCACATTCATGGCGTACCCCAGCTCCACAAAATGTCTACCATGCACAAAATGCCTATTCGCCTTCAAAAACCTGTAGAAATCCAAACCGACCTAACTTCCTTCCTGATCCAGAAGTAAAAGGTGATAGGGCTCAAAGGAAGGGAACATTCACTCCTTTGGGGAATCATATAATAGTCTTTTTTACCATTTGAAAGAACTAGGGATGTTGAGTCCTATTGAACCCAAAATTCCCAATCCTCCACCCAGAAATCTAGACCAATCTGTCCGTTGTGAATACTGTTCTGGGGCACCGGGATATGATACAGAGAAGTGTTGGCGCATAAAGTCCACAATACAAGAACTCATTGACTCCAGGAGAATTGAGGTGCAAGCTCCAGAAACTCCCAATATAACGCAGAATCCTTTGCCAGCACATCATGAGACACATATGATAGAGCTAGAACAGGGAGAGAGTTGCATAAAACCTTCTCAGACAGTGATCACGATTAAAGCAAACAACAAGGTTGAGGGTGAAGTTGAAAGAGAGAAAGTGTCAATTGAGTTACCAGCAAAACAACCATCAATGATTAGGCCCGTAAAATTAATAGTACCTGGAGTGAAGCCTTTACTGACTGTGAAAGGAGCTTATGTAGAGTCAGTGGTTATCAAACCAGTTGTGCAATGCCAGTTGTGAATGCCAAGGCTGTACCGTGGAATTATGGTAAGGTGACAGTGATGTATAAAAGGAAAGAAGTTAAAGTGAAATTTGTAAAACTCATGGTTTAACTCGCTTCGGGCGATGCTTTGCCCCGGATGAATTGAGAAAGACAAAAGTGGCGAAAGAAAACCCAACTTACGTGAAGAAGGCAGTCATTGAGAAGGAAGCTGAGGAATTCTTGAAGAAGATGAAAGCTGAAGACTACTCTATTGTTGAGCAATTGAGAAAGACGATTGCGCAGATATCGTTGTTATCCCTGATAATTCATTCTGAGGAACATAGAAAGGCATTGATGAAGATTTTAAATGAAGCACATGTACCAGAGAAGATATTGGTATGTCATCTGGAGAAAATCACAAACAAGATCTTTGAGAGAAATAAGATAACATTTTCAGACATCGAGTTGCCAATGGAAGGGATGGAGCATAATAAAGCACTATACCTCACGGTAAAATGTGAAGAATCTGTAGTAACCCATGTTTTGGTGGACAACGGGTCAAGCGCCAATATCTGTCCATTGTCAACCCTGGGGAAGTTGAAAGTCAATCATGAAAGAATTCATCGGAACAGTGTATGTGCTGAGGGGTTTTGATGGAGGCGGAAAGAACACCGTGGGGGATATCATACTAGAGCTTACATCAGACCAGTGGATTTCACTATGGAGTTTCAAGTGCTGGATGTCGCTGTATCATACAACCTCTTGTTAGGACGTCCGTGGATCCACGCTGCGAAAGCAGTACCATCTTCTTTGCATCGGGAGCAGCAAGAAATAATAGTGCACGGGGAAGATGACGTTTGCAATGCTATTACACCATTTGAGGAAGATGATGGAGATAAATGTCTGTGGGTGTACCAAGTAATAGACACCGTGGTTGTGAACAAAATATCTGAGGGAGAAAACATGCCAGTACCCATGGTAGCCCCTGCTGTAGTGATGGTCGCCAAGGAGATGATAAAGAATGGGTTTTTTCTAGGAAAGGGCTTAGGAGTAACTTTGCAAGGTATAACACAGCCGATCCACCATCCAGGCAGTACTGATACTTTTGGCTTGGGTTTCAAGCCAACCATTACCAATATCCAGAGAGCTAAGAAATTGAAGAAGAAAGGGTGGTCCCTCCCCAAACCTATCCCAAAACTATCCAACTCCTTTGTCATGCCTGGTACACAGAGACGTCTAGTGACTGTTATGCCAAACCGTGCTGAGATAAAACCGGATGAAGAGCTTCTAGCAAGATTTGAGAGGCTATTTGAAGATGTGAATGTGTTGGAGACGGGAGAAGGAACAAACAAAATGGAAGTTCAATTCGTGGGACCCCACACTATGCTAAATAACTGGGAAGCTACTCCTCTTCCGATTAGGAGGGAGTTGTGGTAGTAGGCTTTTAATATTTCATTCCCAAAATTGTCTTGTTTTAAAATTGTAATCCCATATCCCGTCAAATCAAATGTATCCAACTCTTGTTACCTTTTGAAAATTCAATGAATTGCAATTTCTTTTCTTCCTCCATTTTTGCCTTATTTTATTTTTCTTCTTTTGTACAGTTCAATATTTGCTGATTCCAATGATATGTCATGCATGAAGGATTCCCAGTCCAGTCTTGATAATCAAATAGTTATACATGAAATTGAAAATAAACATGAAGTAGAATATGAGGATGAGGAAGTACTGGAGGAAATTAGTAAAGATTTGAGTCATTATGAAGAAAAACCCAAATCGAACTTAAATGAGACAGAGTCAATTAATTTGGGAAGTGAGGAGAATGTCCGAGAAACAAAGATTAGTGTGAATTTAGAGTATTCCCTCAGAGAAGATTTAATCAGGTTGTTACATGAGTACACGAACATATTTGCTTGGTCTTATGATGACATGCCCGGACTTAGTACTGATTTGGTGGTACATAAATTGCCCATTTATCAAGAATGCCGGCCGGTAAAACAGAAGTTAAGGAAATTCAAAATGGACATCAGTGTGAAAATAAAAGAAGAAGTTAACAAGCAATTCGAGGCAAAGGTCATACGGGACACTAAGTATCCCACCTGCTTAGCTAATGTTGTGCCTGTTCCAAAAAAGGATGGAAAAACCAGGGTGTGCGTTGATTATCAGCACCTCAATAAAGCTAGTCCAAAGGATGATTTTCCATTGCCAAATATCCATATATTAATCGACAATTGCGCCAAACATGAAATTGGTTCTTTTTTGGACTGTTATGCGGGTTATCATCAGATCTTGATGGACGAAGAAGATGAAGAAAAGACGGCCTTTATCATGCCTTGGGGAACATATTGCTACAGGGTGATGTCGTTTGGGTTAAAGAATGCCAGGGCTACGTATATGAGGGTAATGACCACTATGTTTCATGACATGATACATCGAGAGATTGAAGTATATGTGGATGATGTCATTATGAAGTCCAAAAAGCAATGTAACCATGTCAAGGATTTAAGAAAGTTTTTCCAGAGGCTCCGAAGATATAATCTCAAGCTCAATCCAGCAAAGTGTGCTTTCGGAGTGCCGTCAGGAAAGTTATTGGGGTTCATAGTAAGCCGGCGTGGTATTGAATTAGATTCGTCAAAGATAAAAGCAATCCAGAATTTGCCTCCGCCGAAGAACAAGAAAGAAGTGATGAGTTTATTGGGCAGGTTGAATTATATTAGCAAATTTATTGCTCAGTTGACGTCGACTTGTGAGCCCATTTTCAAATTACTAAAGAAAGATGCTACGGTGAATTGGACTGATGAATGTTAAGAAGCATTTGACAAAATTAAGGAATATCTGGCTAATCCTCCTGTATTGGTTCCTCCAGAACCGGGAAGACCTATGATCCTTTATCTGACTGTACTGGATAATTCTTTTGGCTGCCTACTGGGGCAGCATGACGAAATAGGGAAGAAAGAGCAAGAAATATATTATCTTAGTAAGAAGTTTACATCTTACGAGGTAAAATACACTCAGTTGGAGAGAACATGTAGTGCTTTAACATGGGTTGCGCAAAAATTGAAACATTACTTGTCGTCTTATACTACTTATCTGATATCTCGGTTGGATCCACTGAAGTATATATTCCAGAAGCCTTTGCCCACATGAAGGCTCGCTAAATGGCAAATTCTACTTACAGAGTTTGACATCATTTATGTAACTCGTACGGAAATGAAGGCACAAGCAGGCGCTACCCATTTGGCAGAAAATACGGTCGATGATGAGTATGAACCATTAAAGACATATTTTCCTGATGAGGAGACAATGAATATTGAAGAAGTGGAGCAAGATGATAAGCCAGGCTGGAGAATGTACTTTGATGGGGCCGTCAATAGTAAAGGAGTCGGAATTGGAGCAGTACTCATCTCAGAAATGGGTCAGCATTATCATGTTACCGCTCAGCTTTGATTTTTCTATACTAATAACATGACCGAGTATGAAGCATGCATATTGGGATTGAGAATGGCAATAGACATGGGTGTTCAGGATATTTTGGTCATGGGTGACTCGGGTCTCCTAATACATCAAATTCAAGGAGAATGGTAGACAAAGGATTTGAAACTTATACCTTATCGGCAGTGTCTGCATAAACTGTCTCAGAGATTTCAATCCATAAAGTTCAAGCACATCCCAAGAATGCACAACGAAGTAGCGGATGCTCTATCCACATTATCATCCATGTTGCACCATCCAGATAAAGCTTACATAGATCCACTACAGATACAATTTCGTGATCAAAATGCTTATTGTTTCGTTGTGGAAGAAGAACTTGATGGTGAGCCGTAGTATCATGATATCAGAGAATATTTGAGGACATGAGTATACCCAGCGCAAGCCATAGGGGATCAGAAAAGGGCTATAATGCAATTAGCAAATGTATTTTTCTTCAGTGGATGAGTTGTATACAAAAGAACACCAGACTTGGGTCTATTGAGATGTATAGATACACAGCAAGCTATCACAATTATGGCTTAAGTACATGCAGGAGTTTGTAGACCTCATATAAGCGGATATATTTTGGCCAAGAAAATACTGAGAGCGGGATATTATTGGCTCACCATGGAGCATGATTGCATTAGATATGTGCGGAAATGCCACCAATGTCAGATACATAGAGATTTGATTCACTCCCCACCCTATGAGTTGCATACAATGTCAACACCGTGGCCATTCGTTGCCTGGGGCATGGATGCCATCGGACCAATAGAGCCCGCAACATCTAATGGGCACAGATTTATCTTGGTAGCAATTGATTATTTCACTAAATGGGTGGAAGCGAAAACATTTAAAGCAGTGACAAAAAAGGCGGTAGTGGATTTCATGCACACAAATATCATTTGTCTCTTTGGAATTCCTAAGGTGATTATCACAGACAATGGAGCAAATCTGAACAGTCACCTCATGGCAGAAGCATGTCAAAAGTTCAAAATCCTACACCGTAACTCTACACCTTATAGGTCTAAAGTGAATGGAGCAGTGGAGGCTGCGAATAAGAATATTAAGAAGATTCTCATGAAAATGGTGGAAGAGTCAAGACAGTGGCATGAAAAATTACCATTTGCTCTCATGGGTTATCGTACAACTGTACGTACTTCAATTGGTGCAACACCTTATTCATTGGTGTATGGAACGTAGGCCGTCATACCTGCGAAAATTGAAATACCTTCCCTTCGGATCATAGCTGAGGCTGAAATTGATGATGATGAATGGGTAAAATCTCGACTAGAACAATTGAGCTTGATTAATGAGAAAAGGCTAGCGGCAGTCTGCCACGGACAATTATATCAGCGGAGGATGGCCAGAGCATACAACAAGAAAGTACGTCCACGGAAATTTAAAGTTGGACAGTTGGTACTAAGACGTATTTTGCCTCACTGGGCCAAAGCAAAAGGAAAGTTTGCACCTAATTGTCAAGGGTCATTCATGGTGTCACGGGTATTGTCCAACGGAGCTTTATATTTAACAGATGTTGAAGGAAAATGTGTAGAGACTGTTATCAACTCAGATGCAGTCAAGAGATATTACGTATGATTCCTTTTTTCATATGTACAATTGTATTTGTCGTAATTTTGAAATTGAAATAGTGAAGGCATTTTATTCTCTACCTAAACACTTTATCCATTGATACCCCTGTTGAGCCTTATTGCATTATTCTTTCATATCCCTCTCTCGGAATCAATCATGAACAAGAAATTGGAAGAAAAAAAAAGAAGAAAAAAAGAGAATGAGAAAATGAGAATGAAGAAAATGAAAGAAAAATGATGAAAAAAAGAAAAAAAAAAGATAAAAGAAAAAGTATACAGAAGAAAATCGGGAAAAGGTCAAATGACGAAGAAACCTTAGGGTTTGAGCTACGTCTGACTTGATCCCGAAAGGGTATGTAGGCAGCCTCAGTGAGGTTCAGTCACGACAGAAATAAAATCCAAGATTCCAAAATATTGAAACTGGGGCAGAAGTTATGTTTATAATTCCGAGAGTTGTAAATATTTTTGAACCCTCATAAAAAAGATTTGAGCCTTTATACCTTTCTTTCTAAACCCATCCAAAAGCCACATTACAGTCCAAAGAAAGACCTTCTGATTAATTTCAAGAAAATGATGATACAATAAGAATAAGGAAAAACATGGCATGGACAATACCGAGAGATTTGGAAACAAAATAAAGAAAAATAAAAATAAGAGAGTCTTATTGGTAAGAACCCTAACGGCCACCATAAAGCGAATGTAAGATGAGAGAAAATAAAAATGAGAGAGTCTTATTGGTGAAAACCCTAAAGGGCACCATAAGGCGAATGTGAGGTGAGAGAAGAATAAATGAGAGAGTCTAATTGGTGAAAACCTTAACGGGCACCATAAGGCGAATGTGAGGAATATTTTGATGAAAGAGGGAGAACAGCAAAAAATAAGAAAGGTTTGGGCTTTAGGAAAACAAGATAGCAACGATTCGATTGGACAGACTGGTTCGGATATTTAAATACATGGCATGGTCAAAAAAATCAGCCGTCATACCCATATAAGCTCTGTATTTACTTCAAAATACCCTGACCCCTTCAAATTATATTTTTGCATTTCATTGATCAAAACCAATTGTCAGTTAAAAGCTAACTACTAGCTTCTCATGTTAAAAGGCGTAATAAAACTGGGTCAAAGGAAAAGAGAAAATAAAAAATCGATGGCAATCAAAGACGATTGAAAATGACTGGAAAAGAAACAAAAAAAGAAAAGCAAAAGAGGAGTGCAAGAGAAAATCGAGAAAACCTGGCAATGAACTGCAAAGCAGAATGAAACAAGAAGACGCAGACGATGGAAGCAGGGCCAACAAGAATGCCAGTTTCTAACCATCATTTTATCACTAATAAGATTATTCACTGATTTAGACAGGGACAAAAGATTCAAATTCTCACTAATCACTTTAAAGTGAATGTGACGAATGTGGGAGAAAACATCAAAAAGAAAAAACAGCAATAAAAGGAGGAATCCACAGAGGAGGACTCACTCAAAATATCAGGAACCTACCCAAACAGCAAGGAAGGTATTGTCTTTTCAAGATTCACACCTCAGTTATCAAACAAAGGGAATATTTTTCTGCATTTTTCATTTCATGCATCAGGCGCCCACCTGGATAATAAGGGAATATTTTTCTGCATTTTTCAATTCATGCATCAGGTGCCCACCTGGATATTGAGGGAATATTTTTCTGCATTTTCATTTCATACATCAGGCACCCACCTGGATAATGAGGGAATATTTTTCTACATTTTCGTTTCATGCATCATGCGCCCACCTGGATAATGAGGGAATATTTTTCTGCATTTTTCATTTCATGCATCGGCGCCCACCTGGATAACGAGGGAATATTTTTCTGCATTTTCATTTCTTGCATCAGGCGCCTACCTCGATAACGTGGGAATAGTTTTCTGCATTTTTCATTTCATGCATCAGGCGCCCACCAAGATAACGAGGGAATATTTTTCTGCATTTTCATTTTTTCATGCATCAGGCGCCCACCTGCATAACGAGGGAATACTTTTTAGTATTTTAATTTCTGTTCAGGCGCCCACTTGTATAACGAGGGAATACTTTTCAGCATTCTAATTTCTGTTCGGGCACCCACCTATATAATAAGGGAATACTTTTCAGCATTTTAATTTCTGTTCAGGCGCCCACCTGTATAACGAGGGAATACTTTTCAGCATTTTAATTTCTGTTCAGGCGCCCACCGTATAACGAGGGAATACTTTTCAGCATTTTAATTGTTTTCTAACAAGAGTAACACCATAACATATGGAAAGCCTCACACTTTAATTTCTGTTCAGGCACCCACCTATATAACAAAGGAATACTTTCCAGAATTTTAATTTTTGTTCAGGTGCCCACCCGTATAACGAGGGAATACTTTTCAGCATTTTAATTGTTTTCTAACAAGAGTAACACCATAACATATGGAAAGCCTCACACTGCGGCAGAGAAAAAAGTTTTCTTTGTTTTTGTTTTGTTTTAAACAGGTATCGACCTGGAAGCAAGAAGCACATTTTGAAGTCACATGAAGGAATGAAAGCAGTATATCAGAAACAAGAAAAAATCAAAAATCCACAAAAAGAAGGATGCAAATAAAGAGCAACATGTGATATGGAAAGCAAGACAATACAAGAAGACAAGTCATAGATAGGATTCTCTTATAATTCATAAGATCATAGCTTAGAATAGATTCTTTATTTTCATTTTATCCCAGTGTAATAAGGGGTTAGTTAGTGATTATGGCAACAACAGCAGCAACAACAAGTCTTGGTAGTTTCAAACTATCAGACCTTCCCGAACTACAATGACCTGATTCCTGTTTAGCCCAGGATATGTAGGCAACCTCTGAAGCAGGGTGCGGTCAAAATTTTTTCAAAATGCTTCTTAGGGAATATGCCAGTGGGCAAAAATCTCTCATTAACACTCACTTATATTTGCACTGAAACTCTTGGTGTTCCCGAGCAAAGAGGGGCAGCTGTGAACATGTGATTTTTGCCCTAAGCAAATAAATTCCAATATAAATATATAAATAAATACAAAAATAGTTTTGGTGTGCAATTGTGTGATACTTGTGTATTCTTTTTTAAAATGTGAAATTAAAAACTACAAAAGGAATCAATTAGAAAATGTCACAAAAATATGAAAATTTAGAAAAATCAGCAAAAAATAGAAAATACCGAAAAAACAAAAGAAAATGGCAAAAATATCGTAAAATACCAGAAAAATCAGGAAAAAATAGGAAATAAAAGAAGTATAACAATTGAAAACAAATACAAAAAGAGAAAAATAAAATACAAAAGAAAATACAAGAAATAATTAAAATACAAGACAAAGTACAAAAATACAATAACAACTTGGGCTATGAAGTGAAATATATACACAATTGAATAAGCCCAAGTATAATAGGCCCAAAGACCAGCCTGGTCCGCCTAAGTCCATAGCCAAACGACGGCGTACAGGGCATTAAAATCTCAGCCGTCGATGAAATCAATCTAACGAACCAGTTGAAGTGGCGTCATTAAAAATCAAACGGCGTTGTATAGAAGACCAATCTGAGCTGTCTAAAGGAATGATCAGACGGATGGCATTGAATCTCATTAAGAGCCAAACGACGCAGTATGTTAAAATAATCCTGGTCGTTCAATATTAAACATCTAATGGACATAAATCTATCTTTCATTTAATTAAACGGTGTTGTTTAAAAGGAGAAGATCCTGGCCGTTGATCATAGTTGATCCAAAGGCCAGGATTACACGAGATAAGGGGAGTATAAATATGCTCATCTCTGGTCAAAACACCTATACAAACATACACATATACACATCTGTAAACCCTAGCTGACTCCCTTTCTATCTTCTTCATCTTTAAGTCTCCCATGGAGACTGGCCGGACTGGCCTAAAACCATCATCGTCTCCGGCTCAAGTAGCCACCAAACACTTCACCCCTAGCAACCAAACCTTTCAACCACCATAAAAACCCCAGTAAACAAAAAATCCCCTTTTTTCTTGAAACTCCGATCGCCGGAACCCTAGCCGGCGACCTCAAATCTATCAACCAGCCTTCGCAGTTAAACCATAAGACCGCCTTGAAAAGATCTTTCACTTCTACTAGGTGGCTGATCTCGAATATAACTAGAACTCGTCGAATATAACAAAAAGGCTCACCGGAACCCTACTCCGGCGAGCACCCAAAAACAACCCCTACCCCAAAGTCACTAAACCAAGCCCCAGACCACCTCTTACCTAACCAAAACTCAAAAGAAGCCTCATCGGACAAGATCAATAGTCAGAAGATGGCATGTCTCCAAAATTTTGGAGATCTGTAAATAAAGAAAGAAAAAGAAGAAATAAAGAGGAAAGAAAGAAAAGAAAGCCCTAAAAAAACTAAGTTTTAGTATCCTTGTTCCTGTTTTCTTTGTCTGTTTGATTCTAAAAATGTTCTTTTTGATATGTTCTTGATATTCTTGTGAGCCTATCTCTTCTGCATGCTTAAGATCTACCTCTGTTATGTTACACATGCCTAAATCAGGTAAGTGTTCTTAGGTTTCCTAATGCGTATTACGTATGAATCATGGTTAAATATGCGTTTTTATGTGTTTATTCATCATGCTCTGTCTAAAATTAAGCTTTGATTAACTAGGATTCAACCATTATCAATTTTTCCCTTTGAGTTATAATTGATTGAAAATTGATTTGTGATTAAGGCTATATGTGCAAAATAACATGAACTGCCTATATTGGTAATCTGATTCATTTGTGAGTCCATTCTGAATCTTTGATGCTTTTGTGATTTGGGTCATAGTTGTAAAGATTTTGTGGTTAGTTCTGGAAGCTGAATATGTGGCTATTTTGGAAGGAGTAAAGTTTGGTCGTTAAAAGTGGTTATCTTTGTTAGGAGTTGGTTATGCTGATTTGTTGGTTAATTAGTTGCCTTGTGTTAATAAAGGGTTATATGTTAAATAAGGGATTGGGGCTAAATATGGCTAAGTCTTAAATTAGTCATAGAAAGTAGCTACTAGTAAAATAAATCTTAACCCTAGTCTGCCAAGACCTTAGTAGGTCGGGTAAAATGAGAAAAATAGTAAGGGTATAACAGGAAATAATAAATGGCATTATTGAAGATTTAATAGAACCTATAGGGTTAAAAATGACTTTAGAGCATAGTATTCCTATGATTAACTACAAAATAAAGGACAAATTGGGCATAATGAAAAGGCAATCTTGAAATAAAACTTAACAAGTGAGGGTAACCTGGTAAAATACCCCTAATAGAACACTAAAGAATTACCTAGAACCTTCTAGCAAGGGCTCTAAGGCATGTCAATACACATTTAAGGAACTAATTTGTAAATAATTAAAAGAATAAGGGGAGGGGATTGAAAATAACTTATTTGAATTTCCCCCCAATTCCACCTCAAAACCAGTCTATAAATAGGACATTAGAGAGGTTGAAAAAGGGTCCAGACTTTCGAATTAAAAAAGGGGTTCAACTCTGAAATTAAGAAATAGAGGTTGATCTTTAGGTCCAGATTTTTAAGGGCAGAAAAATTACATTCTGAAAAAGGGGGTTCAACTCTGAAATTTAGAAATATGGTTCTATACACTACAATACTTAGCAGATTACTTTGGGTATTAATTTGGGAGTTCCTGCTGGGTCTATTATCTTTCAACTCATTTGGATTCTGCTTGAGCTCTTCGATTCTGCTTTGCTGATTTGCTGGACTGTTATATTTGGTATTCTGTTTGTTGCTCTGTTGTTGTTATTTTGCTAACTATTCTTCATCCTCAAAGCCTAGACTCATAGATTGTTTTTGAATCAGGTACACTTTCATTTCCTGAAGATGTTCGCACATTGTTTGAAGAAATGAAATCGCATGAGCTATTTGAATGATTTTACCTCTATTTTTCCTTTTTAGCTTTGTAATTGTTATATTTTAGAATCCTTGTAATTCATTAGGATGGATTGTAACAACTAATACCTATATGAAGTCGAGTTAAAAATAGAGTAGCTAGTATAGTAGTACTAAGTAAATAGAAATAACTATCACTTAATCCAAGTTCAAAATAGGCTAACACTGAAATTAATTCACTTATGAAACCGGTATAAATATATGAGTTGGTAA